>JACFYI010002230.1:4071831-4094951 GCA_014898755.1 Handroanthus guayacan
AAAAAAAAAAGAAGGTAGATGGAGAATAAATCAACACTAAGTAAAAATGTTCATCCATTCATTTGGCGACTTGCTATTCATCTTATAAATTTCTCTATGATTATATAAGCTAGTTTTTCAGAAGTTGTATAAATGATTGAGAAATTTTTGAATAAGAAACTATAGATATCATCAGCATGCTACTTGTCCGAGAACAAATGGATTAAGTGACAGAAATCCCGAAGAGTGGCACTAAGTTGGAAAGATAAATAAATGCCCTCTACATCCTCAACTCTATATGTCAGTATAAAGCTTCCTATGGTTTGCCCATAAACTGTCAACTGAAACTTCAGCCAACTCTAATTTGCATACTTCTGGTCATCCTTCTGTCATTTGCAGCCCATAGTTCAGATACTTAATGTTATGAAAGTGCCTGAGTTCACTTCAGCTTTAGTGTTAATTTCGACCTTTTGCTTTACTTGATCTTAGATGAATAATATTGCTGCTATTTGCTTTGATAAGTGATATCCAGGCGCCACTGAACACTATAGTGCTTTTACGAAGTTTTGTGCCTTGTGGATATACGATGCTTCCTCACTGCAAAAATGCTGAGCCATTCAACGTGCTCTTGTCACAGGTTCATCAGAATACACTCCAAATTCTTCAAGAAATTGCATTCTAGTTTATCTCAGAGTCATTGCAGTGAACCATTTTTGCAAGTTGAGTATCACTGGTATCCCTTTTCCTTTCCAAAACATGTTTAGTATACAGTCTGAGATACCTTACATGTTCAATACACAGTCTGACATACCTTTTTCTTATTATAGAGCTAAGAAGGACGAACAACAAATTATGCACCGGAATTGACCTCAAAAAACATCTTAGTATTATAGTTTGTCAAACTAAAAGACAAGTAGAAATGATTGAGCTTTGAACTAGATGAAGATTTTCTTTAGTTGTTACACATAATCTTTCAATGATAAAGCATGTCAAAGTTGAGTTGTATTCTCTCTTTTAACCATGTCCAATCAATCAATAGTAATGATGGCAATGGCCAAGATTAAGTCCCAAACCACGTGTGGGATAGGGCCTACTGTTCTTACAATGTTATCTCACACATCAGAAGACCCCTTGTAATGATTCTGAACCTTGCAAACACAGCAATGAATGCCACATTGTGGACCATTTCTTGATTTGTGCAGAATACTTTGCGAAAAAGAGAGAGATCATATTTTTGTATAATGTTCTTGGCATGATTCTTGTGTCTATATTTCCCATTAGTTCTGCATATAATTCGACATAATATACTTGTACTTATTCATTATGATATGGGGATTTCTGCTTCATAAGGTATCATATTTAGTAAAAGAGAAGCACATGGTGTTGCAGAAAAAAGAGAAAAGAGAGGCACATGTATGTGCATTAGTTAAATATTCTTGTAAGCAGGGTTGGTATGTGTGCTTATGGTCTTTGTGATTTTGTTTGGCACACCATATCTTCCACTTGGTCCAGCCCAACTTAGGTTGCCCTACAAGTTGTCTCCCTCAATTTTCTCTTCCTTTTGATGTATTTCGATGTCATTATTTTCTATGAGCTCTGCCTATCTTTGTAGAAATGTCTTGTAAATGCGCAAATGAAGTTACCTTGTTTATATTCTTGTTAAATTAGATTCACTCGTTAAATTCACCAAGTATCTATGTAATGAGATAGGGGATATAACATCTTTAGGAATGGAGGATTTGAACTAGTTATGTGGGTTTGGATGCTTTCTTTCCTATTCCATTGTATGACACGACAAGCGATAAAATATCTTCTTATATATATTTTATTGTGGATGTAAAATATTTGATATATATATATGTATATCTCCTTGCGATGAAATAGAGGATAAGACGTATTTTAAAATAGATGATTCGAGATAAAGATCAACCTAATTTTGGTTGTTTCGATGCTTTTTCTTTGTTGGGTTTGTGTGTTCTACGGAGTAAGTTGGTATGGGCGTTGTGAATATGGTGACCCTGTTGCTAAAGAGGAGGGCCATGCTTTCTTTGGAAAATATGCCATTCATGGTCCCCATTGAAGATGCACCTCTTTGGTTTCAAGATATGTCCTAGCAAGATTTGCACTATGCTTATTTAGGGAAGGAAAAAAGAAAATCGAAAAAACAAAGGAGATGAAAATGTGCAAATACCAAAGCGAAAAATTACCCCATGCAAAGCCCACAAAACATTTTCCTTATAATTTTCCTTGTGAAAATTCAAGGTCTAAGTGGGAAAATTTGAAACTCAAAAACTTCGATGTTAATAAAATCCAGAAAATAATAGGAATTCGTATGGTTTCATATTAAGTTTTTCTAACTTAATGTGAATCTCCCTTAATGCTATTTGTGGCTATTTGTAGCATCAATTAAATTGAATGAAACACAAAATGTGAAATTTGAATTTTGATACGTGAGAAATTTGAATTTTGATACGAAGTTGCATTTTGCTTTCTAGAATTTTTAATAGGTAATTGTGTCTCCGACAATAACAAGTTTTATTGCACAATACTTGGTGATCAAATCTCCAATCATTTTATTGTTGTTGGATCACAAGCACGTGTGTTGCATTGACCTTGTTTTGTTGTCGGATTATAAGCAAGTGCATTGCATGTTTTTTAGTAATCCATGTGACCGCTGGGGCTTTGTACAGTAAAACTTTTTATTTTGAGTGCACGATTATATGTTACAAATTTCAAGGGTTAAGGCGCAATTTTTCTAATTTTTTCTGGGGTGTAAATTGCAATAAATCCATTTAACCATGTTAAGACTGTTTTTTACACTTCTCTTCTTATTTCATAATTAAGTCAAACATAGTACAATTAGTTAATTCTTGGATTACTCTTAATAATTCAAATATATCTAACCCCCTCTAATCAAATGGTTTTCAATCTTGACCAAATTCAAATCCTCTCACCAACTATCGGAGTTTCTACTCAATCATGTCATGGGGGATGTGGTATGAGAATGAGCCATTCCGTTATCAATTCAAACTTTTTGAAAAGCAAGCCATCTTTTCTCATGGTGGGTCCTTGGAGTTTTGTAAATGACAATTTCATCCTTCTTGCACCATAGGAGATTCAGACTGAAAGGGACCGCTGAAATAATTGCAGTCTGCCTGGTAAAATATGCCTATCAAGAAATTTCTCCATATTTTTAAGCATGCATGCAGTCAACTTTTTTGCCCTTTTATTTTGCCTAGTTAAAATTAGAAAATGGAATTACAAATGTGAGGAAACAAGTGATATGTCATGTACCATGATGCATGGATATGATGATGCAGATACAATATAATACGAGGATGACGATAGTCTAAATCTTGAAATTTTAGGATATGATGTGCCATCTGCAGAACTATCATACTTTATTTAACAATGAATATTTATATGTACACTCTTTAGTGGAGTATAAGTTCTCTCTTGTGTGATTTAATATAGTCTTTTTAAGATGTTATTATTGTAATCGAGTACATTGCCCAAAATGTATTTAATATTATTTTATAGTCTTATAATCGAGTACACACATGTACTTGTTGAATCCCAATCTAAAAAGTAGACGCATCATATTAAGTATGTACCAAATGCTAGTTCTTTAATAAAGTATCATATTTTTTTCATGTATTTTCGACTTATCTTCTTAAAGCTTTTATTATTTTTTTACAGACTAGCATATTATAGAATGAGAATCACATATCTTTTTCAATTAATCATCTATAAAAACCACGTACTTCTTTTTTGGGGATGATAAATATTTCGAAAAGAGAGAACTTCACCTACCATTTTGGAGGTCAAATGAAATCGCTAGCTAATGTAAAAAGTCTAACATTGATTTTCAAAAAATTTGTATATATATGGTTAACCAACGTAACAATTCTTCTTGGGGTGATCATATGCCAATATGAACTTTATTTTTTTTTTCATAGTTAATAAATTATACAAATTAGAATTTATCGCTGTATGTCTTTTGAACATTAAAAATATTATGAATATGAAAAATACCTAAGTGAAAAGTATCACATCTTTCCATATTAATGAGAAAGAAAAGAAATACACATTGTACCAAACCAAAAAAATTGACTACACAAACAAGCACTTAAATTACAAGGTAAGAAATGTAAAATTAAAGAACCGGCAAAACCTCTTATATTCATCCAACCATTTCATTATATTATATTATATATATATTTTACTGCATTAACCCCAGCACTGCAAAATTAATTACCTAACCCAATAATTTGGACACCTTCGTAAACTGAAAATAATTGAGTAATAAGCGTTAAAGATAAATTATGGCCATGAATTTATCATCATTAGTCAAAAAAAAATTAAAAATAGGCTAAAGGTCACGAGGGTGGCTTGAGTATGTTGGTAGGGGATCAGCTTTAATTATTGACTGCAGTACCATATTAATCAATGCAGGCTCAAGTAACTTTGTCTGCAAAGCATTAAATAAGCCAATTAAGGTCCACTCGAAAAGGCATAGAGTCCTTCATATACATATGGGTAATCATTTATGAGATCCATTAATAATGACACGTTGCTCCCTCAAATTTATTAGTTTTGAATATTACTATTAAAAGTAACTTATATTTCACCCTCTCGATTTGAAATTATTGAAGCATTTCACATTCTAAGTGGATTTTTTTGGGCAAATTATGCAGCTAGATGACTATTATATGACTTTTATATGCGTTTCGAAAAACATATAATGACACTAGAAATGATACACTGTCAAATTTATTAGTTTTGATAACATTATGCTATAAAAAGTAACACAAAAGTATTTTAGCACTTCCAACATAAGTTATTGAAGCAGTTTGCATCATAAGGGAATTTTTCAGATGAAATATACAACCAAATAATTATCATATGCCTTATCAAATAATATTCTCACTTATCAAATAATATTCTCATTATTTTTACACCTTCTAGCTTTTTTTTTTAAAGATTACAACGATGGGGAAATAAAGGGAAGGGGTGTTGCGTGTAAGATTTGAAACGAACTTAGGTCACCGACTTGGCAAGCTACCTCCTTTACTATTTAGACAAGTGATTAATCCCCACCTTTATGCTAAAAAAAATTAGTGATAAAGATAATTTTTCTAAACAGATAAAAAATTGATAAAAATGTCCTTTAACAAGACACATAAAATAAATATCTTTTAAAATAATATTGTAAACCAGTCAAACTATATAAAAGTTTTACCTTTTGAACTCTCACAACCAACACCAATTTACCTAAATAAAAAATTCTAGACAACATCATTCTTAAATTTCTCAATAATCAATTATAACACAAAGTAAGGACCCAAAAATAATTGTCACTTCCATAAAAATTAGCAATCACGCCCCTAACTTCACCCTATCCATGTGATGGTAATTAGTAGTCCAACCAAAAGTGACCGTTAACACAAATTTCAATCTTCCCACTTGGTACCAATTTAAAAAATGAAAAATAAAAAACATCCCTTTCCTGAAACTTAGGACTGTTTCACTCCCAATAAACAATAATTGTTCAATTCCAAAAAAAAAAAAAAAAAAGAAAGATTTTTTTTAATGTACAGGAGTATAATGCATGTCATTGGTTAAGTAGCGAGGAGGGACAGTACCGTCATATTTTGAATTCTGAAATTTGAAAAACCTTCGCCCACTGACAGCTCTTGTCCAGTCCCCGGTGTCTCCTCGCACAAGCAGCTTTTGTTTCTTTCCTTTTTTTCTTGATCTATTCTAGTGTATTTTCTTTTTTGCTCTGTGATTTTTATATCTGTTTAGGGTGAAGAAGGGTTCGAGATTTCATGGCGGGGTATTTCGGGGTGCTGGTTTCGGATCCATGGCTCCAGAATCAGTTTACCCAAGTGGAGCTCCGGAGCTTGAAATCTTCTGTGAGTTTTGGTTGTTTTCTTTTGTTTTTGGGTTGTTTTGATTTGTGGGTTTTGTGATAAATTACGTTTTTTTGCAGTTCATGGAGATGAGGAGGGAGAGCAGCGGTGGTTTGAAGCTGGCGGAGCTGCCGGAGAAAATGTCGAGGCTGAAGCACGTCGGAGAAAATCTGGCGGAGCAGGAGAGAGCTGCGTTTCTTCAGGAATCGTATCAGAATTTGGACGTTGATGTCGATTTCGAACTCTTTTTGAGGGTAAAGAGTTTTGGATTTGTGTTTTTGTGTATTGATTTGGATTTGATCGAGCAGTTTGGTATCTGGAAAATGGTTTTCAAGATTTGTCAGTGAAGATTTCAAAACTGAGGGATCAAAAGGAATTCAATCTAAATTTTCTACGTTTTCGGATTTTTGGAACAATGTTGTGAACTTAGAGATCAGCACTGTTGAATCCATTTTCTTGTCTGGTTTTGGAGTTTTCGGGACTTTGTAATCCTTAGTCCTAAGATACATACAATAGGACTGAGGCTTTATGATTAATTTCTTTTCTCTATTCCTTGGCAATCAAAGAAGGATTAACCATTTCAGGATTTCTTGATCAAGTCTCTCCAATGTTTTCTTTGTTAGTGGATTTTAACTGAATCAACTATTTCATATTTTGAGAGGTTTACGTGCAAGAATCTTTGATCGTCTTGTCCGATCATGTAATTTTGGATAAGAAAAGCTGCTACTAGACTTCATATCTTTGTTTTCCACTTTTTGCTCTGTTAATTTTCTCATATTTGTTTGATCCACAAAAAGGTGAATTCTCTGAGTAGCTTCCCCCTTGAGTTAATGTTTGGCTTCAATTATAGGTAATCTAAAACAACCTTATAGGATTTGACTCTCAGTCAGAAGATTCTAATGAATTCTCCTGAAAATTTCAGGTTTTGAAATTGTACGGTATCTAACTATTGATGTAGCAGCTTCTTATCTTTATCCTATTATTAGACTTTTCTTTTTTTTTTTTTCCCCCACATTTTTTAATGCAACTTGCTTCTTGTATATTTTGTGTCTCTATATCTTCTGTATTACGGGACTATTCACTGCGAGAAATTTGATTCTTTTGTGATAGGTTTATCTGAAACTTCAAGCGCTTGCAACTGAAAGAAGAGGAAGTGGTGCAAAAAATGCATCTGCATTTTTGAAGTCGCCTACTTCCACATTGCTTCATACGATAAGTGAGTCTGAGAAGGCATCATATGTTGCACACATCAACAACTATCTCGCTCAAGATGAATTCTTAAAGAAATACCTCCCGATAGATCCTGCAACAAATGATCTCTTCGAGATTGCGAAGGATGGTGTTCTTATCTGGTGATCATATTTGTCTTTGTTTGTTTACATTTGCCGAACATTTCTTCAAATACTTAAATCACAAAATATGTCTCTTGGATGCAGTAAGCTTATTAATGTTGCTGTACCTGGGACAATCGATGAACGGGCCATAAATACAAAGAGGATACTGAATCCCTGGGAGAGGAACGAGAATCATACACTATGCCTTAACTCTGCCAAGGCAATTGGATGTACTGTTGTCAATATAGGGACTCAAGACTTTATCGAAGGACGGGTATGCAAGCGTAACTCATTTTAGAATAAATGATGATTATGATCAGTGGATATTCAAAAAACCTTCTATTACTCTATTCTTGCAGATTGAAAAAACTATCATTTTCTTTAAAATGCTCCTGTATTTCTAATTTTCATCCACACCATGTATGCTCTCTCACCGAACTGTGATCGTTCTTCATTTTACTTTCCACTAGAAGCCAATCCTTTTCATCCCCAAACTTTATGAGCAATATTTTTATTTTTGATAAAGTAGCCATAAATGTAATATGATTTGGCCTATCTGGCATTTGATTCTTGTTTCCAGAAGCCCTGTAGTGGCAGGTCTGTTTTCTGCTCGCAATATTACAGTTTGAAAATCCTTTCCAGTTTTTTTCTTCTTTCTCCTATTTGGATTCTAAGAGAATTCTGATAAGTTATATTGCTCTACTTATACGCTGCTCTGGTCAAACTTGTGGAACGAGTTCTGCTGCTTATCATCTTGTCAACCAATTAAATTTTTCTCTATGAAGGTCTCCCTTCACATCACGCTATCTTCCAGCAAGAGCTGCATTAACTCATAGTCCGAGATCAGCCTATTTGTCATGTTCATGGCATTTCTAAAAATGGATTTTACCTTCTTGTTCATGCTGCTCCTGCTTGGAATTAGTGACGCGTGTGTGTGTGTTTGCATGTGTTTTTAACCCTTTTCTTTTCTTTCTTTCTTTTGCTTTGGAGGCGGAGGGGGCTCTGGAGTACAAGTTCAGCTTAATTGTGCTTTCTATGGTCATGGTTTTTGTTTACTAATTTCTCTATTTCTAGAATCACAGGCTGACATTTTTGTTTCCTTGTGTCTGATTTCAGAGACACCTTGTTCTTGGGGTGATATCTCAAATTATCAAGGTGAGGATTGGTTCCATACTTTACCTACAATATCAGCACCTATTATTTTCAGGTGTTGAGTGACTGGAGGTTAGATAAACCTTTCAAATGGTGGACCACAGACATAAAGAGAAATCTGTTTGCATAATCCTTCCTTTATATGGCACATGCTAAATTTGACATCCATGTTCATATTTTGTTTCAGATACAACTGTTGGCGGACCTCAACTTGAAGAAAACACCGCAACTGGTGGAACTGGTTGATGATAGTAAGGTAATTGCTAGTAATTTCACTCGAACAAAATGTACATTCCTACTATTACCATGTGAATATTTTGGCCATTATTACTGTATTACATGATGATACAGGATGTGGAGGAACTGATGAGCCTGCCACCAGAAAAGATCCTACTTCGGTGGATGAATTTTCAGTTGAAAAAGGGCGGATACAGGAAAACAGTTACAAACTTCTCGTCTGATGTAAAGGTAAACCGAAATGAGTTGACGCTAACTGATGAGTTTTGTCGAATTATGTTCGTTCTGATCAATATCTCAATTGTTATTCAGAAGATTATAGTTTATTTTAGATTGATAGTTCTTCAACTGCAATTGTTTTTCTCTCTGGTTCAGAAATATGAATTTTCTTTTCTCTTTAATCAAAGACATAGCCATTGTTGTTTGTTCAAGCACAGCGCAAACTATTCACATTTTGTTTCAGCTGAAACTCAAGCAAATAGTTTTTCTTGGAAAATATTTTTTCGATTATTCTGATGTGTACAATTTCTCAGTCATGAAAAATATTGGAAACAAAGACATTTATTGATGGTACTGATATTTACAGCAAGAACTCTATTGTGCAGGATGCAGAAGCTTATACTCATCTCTTGAATGTTCTAGCTCCAGAACATAGTAATCCATCTGCACTGAAAGTAAAAGATCCTCTTGAAAGAGCAAAGTTGGTTCTTGAGCATGCCGATAAGATGGGTTGCAAAAGATACTTAACAGCAAAAGATATTGTGGAGGGGTCTCCAAACCTTAACCTTGCATTTGTAGCGCATATCTTCCAGCACAGGTGAGAAAAACTTGTGAATTTTGAAGTCACATCATCTTCTATTGCTTTCAATAATCTTGTTGTGCTTTCCTATTTCCTTATTAATGTTTATCTTGCCTTTGAGAATCGTTATTCACTCTTTTTGTCTTGTTGTTTAGATTTTCAACAGATATTGCTTACTGTTATAGCTAACTGAATCTTTCATATGTAGGAATGGACTCTCAATGCAAACGAAACAGATATCTTTCCTTGAAACTCTACCTGACGATGCACAAATCTCCAGAGAAGAGAGGGTGTTTCGTTTTTGGCTAAACACCCTCGGCAATTCGTCATACATCGACAATGTCTTTGAAGATCTCAGAAATGGGTAAGTGCTACTATTGAGATACAACTACTTCGCTTCGTTTCATGCTTCATGGTAACTAAAGAGAAAATAACGGAGTAAACTTCAGAATGCTCTGAATACAATCTTAAAATCCCACCTTATGTTGAAGCTTTATTTGGTGTTATCATTCTTGATGAATTTTTTCTTGGTTGCAGATGGCTCCTCCTCGAGACACTTGACAAGGTATCTCCAGGAATTGTTAACTGGAAAATTGCTTCTAAGCCACCGATTAAGATGCCATTCAGAAAAGTAGAAAACTGCAACCAAGTTGTCAAAATTGGGAAACAGTTGAAGTTTTCCCTAGTCAATATTGCTGGAAACGACATCGTTCAGGGAAATAAGAAACTAATATTGGGTACGTTCTTAATGACATCTATTTTATGGGCAATACATGAGCATATATTATTTGTAATGTCACACCTGTTGTAACTAAAATGTTGTATACTTGATTTTCAGCCTATCTATGGCAGTTGATGCGTTATAATATGCTTCAACTGTTGAAGAACTTAAGATTCCATTCCCATGGAAAGGAAATTACCGATGCAGACATTTTAGAATGGGCTAACGGCAAGGTCAGAGCTGCAGGGAGCCAGAGCCGTATGGAGAGTTTCAAGGTATTATTCTTAACCATTTCTTATTTCAATATTACATAATAACTCAAAAAGCATTATCAATCAAATGACATAAATTGACAATTAACATTGTAATAGCTAATTCTTTTGACTTCACCATGTTACAAAATATTTATTGATGTTTTAGCATGCCCGTAGAAGTTTATAACCTTGACCTGGTCATGCAGGATAAGAGTTTGTCCGATGGAACCTTTTTCCTCGAGCTACTTAGTGCAGTGCACCCAAGATCTGTCAACTGGAGTCTTGTTACAAAAGGACTAACTGGTATGCATCCTTGTGAAATCTTTTGGCTTTGATTTCAACCAAAATGAACATCGTTTGATGCATTCTTCAAAAAATACAGAGGAGGAGAAAAAGATGAATGCAACATACATCATCAGTATAGCAAGGAAACTAGGATGTTCCATATTCTTGCTTCCTGAGGACATAATTGAGGTAATCTACATTTCCTTCTTAAAAAATGCAAAACCTCATCCATCGATGTCCTAATCACTTGTTTCGTATTCTTTTGCCTGCATTTATCAGGTGAACCAAAAGATGATGCTCACATTAACAGCAAGTATTATGTATTGGACGTTGAAACAACCCATTGAAGGATCTTCAGACAGTGAGACCGGGAGCCTTCTGGATACAAGTTCAAGCTCGACTATGGATGATACTGCTTCTGAGTCATCAATAGATGACAACAGCAGTAATTAATGAGTTCTTGAAATTTTAAGAACAGTAGAAAGAAAACACTATATTGTATTGATTCTTGATTGAAAATTTTGAATGGTTAGTGTTTGAGTTTGTAGAAATATTGAGCAGTTTGGATGCACTTTTTGCTGAGGCAAAAAAGCTCATGTGTATAGTCATAAACATGTATTTGCTGGATTTGAATGCTCTCTGTACACAATTTGATCACAGATTTGTTGTGTATTGCATGTTTCAGTTTTTAAGTGTTGTCATATTAACTACCTGAGTTGAAATTTGGGATAATTACCGCACATATTCCCTGACCTTTGTTTTAATTACAAAATACCTTGTGTAATTTGAAAAATTACAATAACATCCCATGACGTTACTTCAATTGACGAAACAACATAAAGGAACATTTGTAATGTTGCTAGATTTAGACTTTTAAAAAACTTAAGCATGCTAGATTAACAAAGGTTATTTGTAATATTTCAGTTAATAAAATAGATTAAAGAGTTTAGTTGTAATAAAACACCATAAAAACTCTATTTAATTTCTAGTCACCTAGCTAAGAGTAAAGTTATTATTATTATTTCTCAAAGGAGTTTTTCAGTAATGAAGCAAAAACTTAGATGGTGTTGAGTTCATTATCCTAGAAATTAAGCCATCAGAAACTTTGCTTGCATGGAAATAGGATAAGTACTTTTTGAGTTGCCATTCAAATAAACTTTTTCTTTTCTTCTTTTTTCTTGGTGGGGGTCGGGGGTTGAACTCTGACCTCCCCTAAAGAGGATTATAAAGAGGTTGGTGTCACTTCCCATGATAAATTGTTACATATATTTTCTTGTCGTTCTTTCCTTGAGAATAATTAATTTTTCTATATTTTATCATAAACTCTAGATTTATGGATATTCGAGATGTTAATCCTCAGATTTGGACATAATTTTCAGTGGGTTATATATGGAGTCTTGTTACGCACACTGCAAATTATTGCAGTAGTGAGGAAAATTATGTAGCATTGTTGGTGATGTCATGAAATTAATCAAGGGACAATAAGCTTAATAATTAGTAACATGGAGAAATAATTAATGCACTCAAGATTATGTTTTGAGCCTAGCAATCTCCATAGCACATTGAGTATCAAAGATGATTACAAAGCAATTTTAATTTAACACCAAATTTAATCATTAGTGTTTCTTATTTGTTTTGCACACTTATTCCAATTTGTACTCAATTAATTATTATTTAGTGCCTTTGGCATGCAAGGATCCCCTAGTCTTGACTCTTGATATATAATCGATTACCTACTTTTGATTGGACCTTGGAGGTGGATTATAAATTCAGTTGTTCACAAGTTGGCTCATATGTACACCACCTAATTGTATGAAAACCTTTTAAAAAGAAAAGAAAATTAATATGTACATTTCACAAGTTGGTTCATAGGTATATGTGTGCTTCAACTTATTTATTATAAAGGATAAATAGTCTCAACCCATCGTGGGATTTAACCTAATTACAAAAATGTTTTTGTATATAATAATATTTCATGCTGTTAGATTGACAGGGTTCTAGCTAGTTGTAATATTTTAGTGAATTTGTTACTTTCAAACAGCCTAATTGTAATATCTCAAATAACAATGAGTGATTTTGTAATTAGGCTAAATCTTAGGGGTGTTGAGGTAATTATCCCTTGTGTTAATTAATGCAATCAATTCTATCTTTTAAGAAAAAGTATGCAGTCTATATGACAGAAAGTGAATGGCGCCGGAGTTGTCCAACTCTATGAAGTATTCGTTTTGGCATATTCTATTCTTGTAAAGAAGGGATAATTACCTCAACGCACCTTGAAGTTAGACATAATTATGTAAATGTCTAATATGATTTGAAAAATTATTATAAAACCCCAAATCCCATTTGGTCATCTAGAAAAAATGTGGAGTCCATGTAACATTAAAGTTAGGCGACCTAAAAACTCAAGTATGCTAGTTTAATTAGCATGAGGTCCACTTGAAATTAACAATAATTTTCTAAATTATAGGGAGATTCTGTAATTCACTCAAAATCCCACATGATATTTTGAGGTAACTATCCTTATTAAAAATGTGTTAATGGATGATAGAGAAGGAAAAAAAAAACTGCTTCAGAACTCTCGATTTTTTTTTAACGTAGGAGAAGCTTTAATAAAATCACAAATTACCGAATAAAATATTACAAAAGAAACACACTTGACCATCAATCCATAAATAATGTGGAAAGACAAGCTTTTCACACAAGAAAAGACCCTTTTCCACATAATACTCAAATTTGGGGCACTACATATGTTTGCATATAAATACAAGTCCAGTCGTTTTGATCTTGTTGCATCATTATATATACCAAATTTTCTGTTCATTCACATGCACCTCTTTGTTGCATGTGATTGGCTTTCATTTTGCTACACTGGCAAATTTGGAAGATACTGTAGAAACATCTCAACTTGTTTGCGATAGTAATTGGGTTTGAAGGGATAATTCCACTCTTAATGTCTTGGACATCGCCATGAGTTTACCATTTTACCCTCTTTTAAATAGAAGAATCCTATCAAAATGACATTGTCACTTTTTGTGTGATTTAAGACGTTTTCGTTTTTATTAAGGTGGTTTGGGGGTTTTTTTATGGCTTGATGTTTTTATATATATATATGTATATGATATGACATGAAAAATTAAATATCAATTTAAGATAAAAGATTTGAACTAATGTTGTTACGGTATTTCTCGCAAATGCAACTACTGAGGGTGTTTGCCTAAAAAGTTCAGAAATATGATTTCGACTAATTATAAGATATTGAATTTCATTTGACAAACAAGTTTTAATTAAGTATTTGAATAACATGAAATTATAAATCTTAAATCTGTTTAGTAATGATAAATTTATAATTAATAGAATCAAAACAAAAAAAGAGTTTGTTAAAATCTTGAAATTAGATAATTAAGAAACTATGCCTCTTTTTTAAGAAATTTATGGCAAGATTTAACACTTTATCTTGGAATTTTATAAATTTATCTTTTAAAAATTCTATAAAATAATTTATAACATATTACAAATTTCCAAACATTCATAACAACTTACCGAACACCCTCTAAAAATTGGGCTATATTCAACAGTTAGAGGTTGACATATTTTTCGATAAGGTGCTATACCAGCCAGATTGTCTTCTGGAGCAACTATATTTTACTTCGTTTCATTTGTGACCAAACCAAATTCGACCAGTATTAAGTTAAATAGAGGTAATAATAAATATAAAACATAATGACAAATCAACACAATATATTAACTCAACTGCAAAAAAGTAACTATATATTACATCTAATGTGATTCCAAGAAGCTGTCAATTAAGACATCATACTTATAAAATAATATATAGGCCTTAGCTTTTATCTGCTTGAAGAAACCTAGTCTATAGTTAAAACTTAAGTTGTGAGATCTCTTTAGAGTCTTCAAACAATTTGTTTTTTGATTTGGACTTCACGAGCATTAGTTTCAACAGCAATAGTATTGGTTTTGGACGGAGGTATGCACTTGTATCTTGCTAGGGAAAATTATAGTCACACAATTTAGATGGTTTTGCGATTGATTTGATGTTTGGATTATGTTTTAGTACTTTTAGATATTAACTTATGCTGGTCGAATTTGAACCTGAAAGCTAACTCGGGTTAGGTTTGCCATGGGACCAGAAGAAAACCCTCTGACGGCCAAGTAAAGTGACAAAATTAAAGTTAAAGGGGGTGAGAATATTTGCCAAAGCTAGAGAGTACATGTTATAATAAACGTGATATAAGATTATATACACGTAGAATATTGCATTCCGGTTCATATATCGAGTATACAAGGTGACATATTAGTGAAATACATGATTTAATATATCCCTGTGGGCGGCCTAGCTAACGAATAGATCAATTCAGTTCATGAATCATAACAATCTGGGATGCATGATGCAGACCTATCATATATATTAAGATAGATGCACTTTATTGTTAAGAGTAATATCCTTGTGATGCCATATACTAGTTTAATGTTGCATCTTATGGGGATTTTGGAAATAATTCAAAATTTCAAAAAATTAGGGGACATTTAATTATTATGCTGTTAACTAGGAATTATGGATCTCATGTGCGTTAGTGTCAATTTTGTGGGGATATATAAAATCAATTGCAGATTGCAGTTTTAAGATAGGGAGTTTAGCAATTTTAGGGCCGGCCATGTACCACGAAATCTTTGAGATGATACTTTTAGTTATTAAATAAGGTTTTTAAAAGGAAAAATAATTAACGCTTTTTGTCTTGCAAGGTACCACTTTTTATTTTTGATCCTCCATGTTTTAAGTTTTAAAGTTTTGTCATGTAATAATGATAATGAATTTTCAAAAAATTAACACCCATTCTTCACCAGAGATGCAAACTGGTCAAATTTCCAATGTCTGGCATCGGTACCTTTGATCAAATTGGTCAAACTTATGACTCACCATAGCAGCATCTTCCATCATTTCTTTGAATTACTAGCAGAAAATGAGCGTTTTTTTAAAAATTAATCCTTCTCCGCAGGACTAAACTTTGAAATTCAAAACATACAGACTCAAAAGTGAAAAGTAATTATTAACTTACACGACTAGAAATAATCTCTTGTTTCTAATTAAAATCACTTAAACTTTGGCACAATAGCTAGACATATGATCACCGATGAGATTTTTATCAAAATGGCAAGTTGGAAGACTCATGATCATATATGTTGAGTATCAATGTATAAGGTTGTTTTTCTACTGTATGATAAGCTATTGAAATTATATTATGTATTGTTTAAATGTTATAATATTCATTTCTCTTAAAATTAAAAAGCTATATATATATACATACAGTCTTTATGTATGATTTCATTAATTTCTAATGGTAAGACAATTTTGAAAGTAGAAAAAAAAAAAAAACTGTGTATATTCTAAATCCTTTGTGTGTGGGATTAAAATTGTAAAGTACCCCTCTTTATGACAATGAAATTACAACATCTTTGACTATGTATATAACACCATTTAATACCATTTATTTAATATTTCAGGCACTTTCAATAGTTTTGGCTGTATGTATTGTCCTAAATGATGTTCAATTAGTGGTGGAGAGTAATTAAGGATTACACCCTGTTGCTGAGTCACGAGGCAATATTAACAAGAGTGGTCCTAAGAAATTAATTATTAAAGATGGAGGAAGCATGCAAGATTAATAGCAGTACTTATCCAACTAATTAAAAACATGCATGCATTAGCGTAATTATGAGATTAGTTAACTAGTCTTAGTACTAATAACTTTTATGTATGTCCATATATAGACAAAAACGGACCCTACCCATGTTCCTCTCTTCCTAGTTGCCACCCCATCACACCCAAGCGTGCGTTTTGATTTGCAATCTATTTTCTTCATCCATTCATTAATATTATTTTCCAGATTCTTTTTTCTTTTAATATATCTTATTTTAGTTTTTTGGCAGATAATATCACATATATATATGTATATATTTCACAAATAAACAAAAGGAACCTTGTTTCTTTATCTGGAGATAATTTCATGCAGATTATTCTTGCAGATACTTTAAATATTAATGAAAAATTTTTAACAAATAGGATTTATTATCACAGATCGAGGACAGCGTCTGTGATGAATCAATTATGACTAAATACGTACTAACAATAAGAAAAATATATAAATGATAGCACTTGTCATGAATTTTTAGAATTTTTTTTTATTTGTCAGTACTGAAAATTCTACCATGAAGTTAGTGTTGTGATGTATCTCCATTCATACATAAAACTAATTAGTGACATGAAAGACACGCACTAATTAACAAATTTGTTACTGAATAAAATACACCATAGAATCATGCATATTAGTGGTCGATTTCAAAATCTGTGATTTTTTCTTTTCGTTCTTTTTTTTTTTTTTTGGTTTGCTAAGAAGGTATTTTCTCGTCGGGCCCGGTTGGTATATAAGGACTCTAGTTTACGCCTTGATTTTTTTTTTTATTTTCTTTTTAATGTATTATATTGTTGGTTATCATTAGTTAATTAAATTAGCTTATCGTATGGTCCATCATTAAATAATTTCTTGCCAATTATGAGGAGTCGCAATATGTTGAATAGTGACATCTAGTATTTAAATGTCGGCCAAGGACATGATTTATTTATATTAATTATTATATAAGTGAGTGGAGGGCGAGAGACTTAAATTTAAGACACCTTGATTTTACTATTACATTATTTATGGCTGAGCCATGGATTTCTTCTTTTTTCAAAATATATATATATATTACATTATTTCTATTTAATGATTTTTTATTGATTTGTTAAGTGAGAGTTGATTTCAAAGAAAATTTTAGTGTTTCTTTTCTTTAAAAATAGCCATGGAAATGTTGTCAAGTTGCATGCTTACTAAGATGGTTTGTCTCACCCAAGAAAGAAAACCTAAAAGCAATGGGATATTTTTCCAGTGGAAATGTCCTAAAGTTCATGTCAACAATTTTCCTCCTTCCAATCTTATGCGCTATTTTTCCAGCCAAATTTAAGATTTTCTATTAAATTTGGACTAAATATACATGTCAATTGAAGGAATAAGTAAATTGTCGTACTTATATTTTAAAGGACTAAAAGTACTAAAAATAAATCAAATTAAATTACATAACTAGAAATGGAATTTTGACATCAATAAGTAAATCTGGTTTAGGATATAATTACCTTTACACTCTTTGAGATTTGACATAATTACCAAAAGTCCCCTGAAATTTGGATAATTGCAATTACTCCCTCCTACTGTTAGTTTAATTGATGCAAACAAATACACTCCTTGAGCTAATGCATGTTAATTACAATTACACCCCTTTGTCTAAGGGATTTGCTTATAATGTATATTAATTACAATTACACCCCTTAGTCTTAGGGATTTGCTTTTAATGTTTCAAGACTTTCAGACGATGTAATTATGATTATCCGTTAATTGAATTAACAGTGGATGATATAATGATAATTACTCAAATTTCAAGGGGTGTTTCAGTGACTAATTCCAAATCTAGGTGGAGTGTCAATGTAATTTTCCCTTATTTTAATGCATGTTAGTGATGTGCAATATCAGCTTAACTATTGCCTATTTTAACGATGTATATATCGAACAACTCCCATTAATGTAATGACTTTATGTTATAGTGATCGTATGGATATAGTGATTGATGCTATCCGGAATTCAATTTTGAGAATCAATTCAAAAATCTTCAACTCGAATAGCTGACAAGTAGAAAATTATGATCCTACCAAAGAGAGATTAGTATAAACATGATTATTTGGTTATGAAGAGAGGAATTAGACAAAAATATCCCACCAGATACATGATGGTAAGACAATACCTGATACAGTCTACGGTTTACACGGGCAAGGTGGAGGTTAATCACCAGCTAATTCTTCATTTACAATGTATTAATATTGTTTTCATGAGAAAATTTAAGTGCGAATTGGATCGATTTTTTCACATCGATTTAGCTATGGTCCATATACCCTAGAAAGCACTTTGTGAATATATATTCCAAGGCAATGGAAAGAGACGAAGCAAAGGGTTAGGTAACTTTGAACTTTTTAGTATGCATTTAAGACATTTAATTTAGGATAACTTCAAAAAACTTTTGTAACAACATCATAAATTATTTAGCATGCAATCTCTTTCCATCTCAAAAAGGGTACTTGCATCTTTTGCTTGAAGCAAAGGTATAGATTGGTGGGCTCTATTACTTTAATTAACAACTTTTGTTATGCACTATTTCCATGCATGTATAGTCATACTAAATTCAATTACAAAGAATAAATTTATATCTTCAAAGTTTAAATCGGTATATTGACTAGAATCTAATTTCTTAGTAAAACTACTCAATGCATTGATATCGGTATTGGAAATGAACATTGGACTTTATTAGGTAGCTCGAAAGTTAGCTCAAAAGATGAAAATTGTTCAATAAATAAATAGATTACTATTCATACACCTACCGATGAGGGATCGATTTTAACAGTTGGCAGCTTCCATACATCATTTGAAAATATTGGAGCCTCATTAGGTTTCAAAGAGTTAATATATATATATAGTGACTAATTTTAAATTACTGTGTAAAAATTGTAATTTATAGAAATTGATAAGTAATTTTTCGTTTTCATTAGAAAAAAAGATAAGTAACCTTTTATTTTGAAATGAGTAGTTTTGAGCAAATACTAAGCAGTACTGTTTTGTAGAAATAAATAAAAAGCAGTACTATTTTAAATGTTATAGTTTATCTTGTTTTTGAGGATAACAACGCAAACTTATGATAATAACTTTATGTGCATTATTGAACATTCATTCCTATCCATTATATGTGAACGAAAAATCATTATTATGATAAACAAATTTTTTTGTCAGAGTATACATAATGACAAATTTTATACCGACATCCATCTTATAAACATATAGATATAATACGCATATGTATTTGTGTATGTATGTGTATATATATATATGCATTGGTTCACAGTTAATCATCTATATGCAGATGTTTTGAAATTTCATTTATATTTGTCGTAACATCAACTTAACTTCAATTAAGTTGACATGATATTTGTTGGAAATAATCTGGGAGATAAGGAGACAAGTAAATTTTAAATGAATTAAAGTGTGGATGAAGTCGCTCTTTTAAGAAGAATTCATGATTCTTTCTCGAGATACTTTAGGTGCAGTAAAATTTATAGTTGTGTCTTCTACGGGATATAACAGCCCAACTTTTAATTGTGACATCACCTGAAACCTGTACTGTTAAGTAAAGAAAAATTATACCTAACACCCTAATAGAGCTCAAGAAAATTTTGTATAGAGGAAGAAGAAGAAAAGAATTTTTCTATATTTTATTGTGTGTTCTGCAGTTTACCCTAAGTCCCTAAATAAAAGTCAAATATTCAATTACAAAAAACTAAGAGAGTTACAAAATAAAATTTATTCTAATTTCCTCCACTTTCTCCTCTTGGGCGTGTGTAGAAAGCTTCTTTTTATTTCAAATATTGTACATAAGAAAATATAATAAAAATTGGTTAGTATTTTCTTCAAAACTCTATGTGTGATGATATATTATTTTATTAAAATATCCAACAATATATATATATATATATATACACATCACCTCACATTAAGTTAATTTAGCGCTTCACGCGTTTAAGTATTTCCAGTAAATTAGTTACATAATTGTGTTTTAATATTATATTTTAAAGAGTTTGTGATTTTTAATTTAATCCTTTTTAATGAATATATTACATATATTATATATTCAGCGTTATCATTAACGAAAATTGATTAGTAAACAATAGTATATATCTTTCACATGAATCATCAGCAATTTCTAAAACATAAACTATTGTTAAATAGATAAATATCCATAGATAGGTGTAATTATTCAATCTTAAAATATCTATAATATTAAAGCCTTTCGCACTTGTATTATCTGCTAAAAACCTCATAGCTAGGCTACAATTCAAGTGCTTTGTAAAATTCTCCTAATTAAATTTTCTAATCCTTATTAAATTGTTATTTTTTTTTAAAATAAAAATCAAATGATTATTCTGGTAATTAAATAATTTTATAATGCAACTCTCTCTAAAAAAATCATATATATTAGGGTATCAGATTCCAATTTTGCGAGGATAAGATAAATATATACAATTATTAATTAACATCCACAATCACGAGAGCCATTAGACTTTAATTTGTGGTCCTGGATTTGATAGGAAAAAGTCTGATTCTCCATCAATTTAATTAATTTCTAAATCTCAACCAGAAATATTTAAAAGATATTATTAATTAAAACTGATTTCTCCGATAATTTCAAAATTAGAACATGCATAATAAATCTATGCATTTATGTATAGTAACAATATTATTATTTTTAATGTTATTATTTAGTTGGATAATTACAAGCGTAATGGCGATTATAACATCCAAATGGTCTTGTCCATAGCAATGACACCATCTAGTGGAGGCTGTTGGAGGATGGGTTTACTTTAGGAAAATCATTAATTATGCTAATGATAAAGTTATTTCAAACTAACACCTCTTAAAAGTCAAGATTAATCATAAGTTTTTCGACAAAGTCCATGATTAAACAAGTTTGTTAAAGTGGTTTAGAAAATAGTACCCTTATCAACATCACCGAACCACCTTCTCTTTTCTTCGACGTTAATTTAGAAACAAGACAGACATTTACACTTTAACATAACGTAACGTACTGATTAATACAAGTGTAATTACAAATTACGTTACCATAAGTTTGAAATTCATAGTGATCATAATGTAAATGTTGAATTTACATGAACAAATGTCCTAGCTAATTAAGAGTGAGTTTAATTAAACTTTAGTTTGATTAATGATCATTTGGCCACCAAGGAAAACCTTCAACCCTAGCTAGCTATAGTTTAACTAAAACTAAGCAATTATTCATACATGCGTATCTTCCACTCCAACCGCCGACCAGGGCGGCTGCTGCCGCCACCACCGTCTTTCTTGGATGAATTGGTGAACGGCCACAGAAGGGACAAAGGAGAAAACGAACATATGTCAAAAGATGGGGAAATATATTATATATATACACATATATATAGTCTACATATATATGTGTGTGTGTGGATATATAGCAATAATGGACCCAAAAATAAAATGAAAAAGGCCCACCAATCCAAGTGGGGGGGTAATGGAACCATGTGCGATCATATGGTGGTTGGCCCTTATCTAACCCCACACAACTCTCTTTTTACCTCCAAACCCAGAAGCCATGAAAATGAAAGAATATCAAGACATATTCACACACACACACACACACACACACACACACACACACATGTATATATATTTGTAAGTATATATCTAAAAAATAAAATAAAAACTCATTCATTAAAGATTGATTCCCACCGCCCATTTTCAATCCTCTCTCCCTAATATTCTTCTATTCTTCATTCCCTTCACACGTTTTCTCCTCTCTCTCTCTCTCTCACACACACACACACACACACAGAGACATAATCATATATACCACTCTATTAATTTGTTATAAAGAGATATTGTGTCAGAAGTCATACTGAAGTTTTCTTTTGTCATTCTGAGCAAGGAGGCCTCTGGTCCCTTTGTGTCAGAAACAAAATCTTAATTCTATCTTGTACAATCCACAACCCTAATATACATCCATGAAGACCCCCACAAACCCTAGCTCCATCAAAACTAGGTTTGCCAGTAAGTTTCTTCAAGCCATGAAGAAACTGAACAAGAAAAGACCCTCTTCACCATCCATGGCTGATAAACAAAAGAGATGCCGTTTAATCAGAGCTGCAGCCTGCGCATCCATGGCTTCTGCGGTCGGGCCGAGGAGGGCATGGAGTCGGGCCGTGCTTAGGAAGATGATCAACAACCGCCAATATTATTCCGTGATCAATAACAGGAGAAGAATTACAAGGAGAAAGAGAGTAGTCATGATGAGAAGAGGAAACCCTAGAGAAGGGCACTCTGGTAATTTGGGAGAAGAAGATGATATTCTGCGTGGGCTGGTACCGGGAGGAGAAGGAATGGATTTTTGCAGGTTGTTGAGTGAAACGGCTCATTACATAAAGTGCCTTAGAGCACAAATACAGGTTATGACTAATATACTAGATCATTATTCAACCTAATTAATTTCAAGAAATATTAATAAAGTGAATTAATTAATTATTATATATGTGGAGTTTCAGAGACAGACAGAGAAAGAGAAAGAGATGGTTTTGCAAATCAAGGAACGAAATTTACCTTTACCATAGGGTAACTATATATATATATATATATATGTAAGGATATTGGTATAGAATTTCTTCATGTACAGGTAGGGTAAATCAGTGAGAGTCTACATATATGTGCTGAAGTTTCAACTGTTTCTTTCTTTCTTTCTTCTTCTTCTCTTTCTTCCTTTTTTTTTTTT
>JACFYI010002230.1:4116105-4132914 GCA_014898755.1 Handroanthus guayacan
GTACCTTGAGGGGTCATCTCCTAACTTCCAAATGACACAAAAGTCCCATGGATTGGTGTTGATAAGGGGTCTTAGCCAGTCCAGGCCTGTCTCTAAAGCAGTCATTTGAACGCTTCTTTGTATTTTTCTGGGCTTTCAGAATTTCAATGCTTATATTATTTGATCCGTTTATGTTGTCTGTTTCCAAGAATCAGCGTATACAACTCTGTTTTCTTTGGGCCATACATATAATATTGTTTTGTTTATACAAGCGGTAAACTTTGGACGACAAGCTTAACCGACCCAGTGTCCTCCAAAATCTGTCAGAAGAATCTCTCTCTCTCTCTTCCCCCGCAACTGCAAATAGTGGAAAAAGATAAACTTATCGAGATAAAAGCAGAGTGTTTGTGAAAGCTTTTGCTTTTTGTACAATGAAAATTTGTTAAAAAGTTGCAGATAAAGACTGTATAAAAATCTGCAAAAGCTGGATGACAGTTGAAAGTGTGTGAAAATAAAATTAAAAATATCAAAACGCTATAGAAATTAGACGAGTGTTGCTTTTATTTTCTTTTCTCCGAAATCTTTAAAATAAAATCACTACTAAATCAAGTAAAATTCAAGTTAAATAAAATACTTTTCTTAAGCTATTGCAAACACGCAAAAACGCAAAATATAGAGGAGAAAATAATTGCCAAAGAATGGTTCAAAAAGCTTGAGTTTGTTGATAACTGCACACTGCCAATATTGGTAATGATGATTCATTTTTCACTACAAGAAGTGTAATTATGCCTTAAATAGTTGGAACAATGTCCTTTTTTTTTTTTTCTTTTCACATATGTGTATATATTTTTACTCTGGTGCGGTAAAAAAGAAACTGATGAAGCCAATGTGGGACATTAGGGCCCAGGGGACAGAATATTTGGAGGGCAGAGTGTACATGGATTTGTACTGTACTGGTTCTTTATGGAGGTACTATAATTTGCCATAACAAACCCTATTGTACCATCTGCAGTTTTGCTTTTTTGGGAGGCTTTGCAGCTGCTGCTTTTTATTATCAAGAATTTGTGAAGCTCATAAATTTGAGCAAACAAAAGTTTAAATTGGAATTTCAAACGAGTCGAGCTTAATGAGTAGGCTTGCTAGCCAACTCAAATTAAACTCGACTCAAGCCCGAACAAATCGAGTTCAAACTGAGCTTAAACTTGATCATGAACCGAATTTAAGTTTAAAAATAGTTGTTCATGAGCTCACAAGCCTGTTCGTGAGCTTTTAATTATTTATATATAACTTTTTTATAATTATACATTATATAATGTATATTAACTAGCTATTATATATTATATACTTATGAATGATGAATATAAATAAATGTTTAAACAGCTTTTGAAAAATACTCAATAATTAAAAATAATAAATATTTCGAGCTCGAGCTTGGTTCTTGACTTCTTGTCATTCGAGCTTAAGCTCGAGCCTGCAAATATCTTTGGGCTCGGTTCATTGACACCCTTAAATTTGACCAATAAATTTTGTAAAATTAACCGGATTATAACCAATTTTCAACGTTTTTTAGAGAATCTATTAATATATTCAATTATTATTAACAAATCATCTATTGATTAATAATACTCGAAGATTAGCTAACAAGAAAATCCTTGTGAACTCTAACTACCATGCAATAGGAGGAAACAAAGAAAAATGCTCATAGATTGATGGGAATCAAATTCATAAAATCTTAACTATGAGACACAGTAATGCAAAGGTTTAATCAATCATTTTTAGCTTCATATACAGAAAATTTTGAGTTCATAGAATTGAAGTCGTGGAATTAGAATAGTAAAAAGATTAAGAAATAGTCCAATTTTGAAGGAATTATAGGTCCACTTTTCTGGATGTCATGTATTGTCTGATGATCAGCATATCTCCATTATAAAATTCTTATTTTCATACAATTTTCTTTTTGGTTAAATTTCACATTTTTCAGAAACCAGAAGGTTCTCCAAAACAGTGAAGATGAATTTTGGGTTTTATGTAAGGGCATTTTGGCATCTTGCACCCTTAATCTGTCTCTGTCTCTGTCTCTCTCTCTCTCTGCACTTTGCACCCTAAAATTACAAAATTAGCAAATTGTACCTTCCGGTTAATTATTCAACAGGCATGTTGCTCCCTAATTAATTTTTAGCTAGAATTTTTATCGAAAAGACAAATTTGTGTGCACACCATGGGCAAAATGGTTAGTCAGGAGACTAGAAGGGTTTATAAGTATTTACAATGATTTCGATTACTTAAAAAATAAAAGGATTAGACTGGATGTCTTGAAATGTGTAATACAATAAGGTTGTGATATGCACACTGAGATCATCTAGAGCATGTGAATAGTATTTAGTCCATCAACAATGATGAATGGAGGGTATTTATAGTGCCTAGATTGTCTTAACTAGTGCTTTACATGCGACGTGATTTCTAAAACTCTCAATAGGCAAATGAATAACTAACGAAGAGCCGGAGAGGATCCATACAAAAGACTTGAATCTTGATCACAAAAGGATTGACTGTGTCCCTGATGGGTATTTTGGAACTTTCATTTTAGTCCAAGGTTTACCCACATGAGAGTCCCTCTTTATTTATCAATAAAACCCCATCTTACTTCCTATCAATTTTTCTTGAGACAACGTACCATGTTCTATGTTCCCTTGAAGCCCCTGGTCACACCCTCTGCAATTGAGGTTGTTTAGCACTTTCGAGTAATACATCTCTTTTGTTGTTGTTTCTTTTGTTCTCGTGGGATTGGCCCTCAATTAATTTCAAACCTAATGAGTTTTGGATGAATTTTGAAAAGAAAAATTAATACAAATTTTAAACTTGGAATAATTATCTCAAGAGTGGTTGAAGCTTGACATAATTATCAAAACACCTTCTAAAGGTATGGATAATCTACCTTCAATCATTATTTCAATTGATGAAAAACTTAACGGAGCTTATATAACATACAATTTTTCACCCTGAAAAATCCAACATATTGATTAAAACAATATAAGCAAATCACTGCTCAGAATTACACAAGCTCCTTTAGTTTTTTGTCAATTGGACTAACAATTGAGATATAATGATAATTATTCAAACCTCATAGAGTGTTTTGATAACTATGTTAAATATCAAGAGTATTGAGGCAATTATCTCTTTAAATTTTAGGGCATTTTGAAACTGTCAGGTAGGGTAATGCGAAGAGAGGACTCCTAATATGATTACAATTATTATAAAGGGATTTTGTTAGGCAACTTAGAACTCATAATTTCGCTCAATTATTTTGAAGGGATTTTTAAAAAAATAAATATATTAGGATTATCTGTCTATAAGCCGGCTGAAAGAAAAAAACTATATATTTCTCTTTTCCAAAAAGCTTTACAACTTTTATGCGTATGGCATACGTGATTTGAAAAAGAATTAAATGGGAGCACCGTTCAATTTATGAACTTTTTAAAAGATTTTTCAGAAAAAGTGATACTCACACTCTAGAAGTTGAAAAATTAGTAGTAAAAATAAATAGTAAAAATTGAGTCTATTTGGAGCTAAAAAAGTAGGGGATAGAAAAAGATAAGAAACTAGAGGTGTCAATTTGGGTGGATTGGATGTGTTCGGGTTGGGTTGGAGTTTGGGTAGAACAAAAAAAATCTCAACCCAAATACAACCCAACCTGATAAGCTGATACGCAACCTAATATGATCAACCATAACTTGACCTAACTGGATTCGGGTTACCCAACAACCCGATCAACAAACCTAACCTAAAAAACTCAAGTCAACCTGAATTATTATATTCTTATTCCAACCAAATCTAACCCGATCTAACCCGACTTGAATTACGCCAAAAAATTTATAAGAATTTAAGAAAATTACAAACCAATGAATCATAAACAAACACATTACAAATCAGCAAAGCACAATTCAAATTACGTACCAATAAAACATGATTTTAGGAGTCAAATATAAACATAAGCACATAACATAAAGTTATTTGTGATAACTTGCTTGAGTGGGTCGGTTGGGTTTGGGTTATGGATTATCTGTTTTCATATTTCAGGTCAACCTGATCTGATTTTATTTTGTCAGGTTATTTTTCGGGTCAACCCGATTTAATCCAAACCCCAAAACTACAAACCCAAACTTGATTTTTTTCGGGTGGGTCGTGTTTGGATGATCGGGTTGGGTTGAATTTTGACACGCTTATAAGAAACTAATGGTGGGTATTTGTAAAAAAGTGATTTATCATATCCAATTTGATGGAAAATCAAAAGCAAAATCTGGGTATCTCATGAGGTGCTTAGAGAAATTGTACAGTTAGTAATGAAATGTTTAGTAGAAAAATAGAAATGTTTGGAACTAAAAGATAAAAAATAATTGTGGGTATTTGACTATTTGTAAACAAAGTGAGTTTGCCAAATCCAACTGGATAGAGAAGGAGAAACAGAATCTAAAAGTACAATTATTTTTAAGTTTTCATTGATGTTAGCATATATCTACTTTAAAGCAAAATTAGAAATTACTTAGACAAATAGCTTGAAAAGTACATTTTCACTTTCAACTTTGTATTTTAATTTATACTTTATCTCTTATTCTATTACATACATACTATTAAATGTATGATATTTACTATCTCATATTTTTATATAAAAAGATATAACACACTTGGCGTGTACTTAAGATATAAAATATAAGATAAAATACTATTTTCAAATAAAGAATTCTAACGCCATTTTTAAATTGGAGAATCATAATGGCAATTTTTTGCCACTTTAAATCTTTTATTCGAATTCGCATACCTTGACATATTTATAAGACAATAAATAAAAGATGCAGTGAGTTAAAGCAAAGAGTTCGTGTTAAAAGCGAAACGCCTTCTAAGTTCTAAGTCGGCCATACGCGACTTTTGTGAAAAGCTCATGCGTACTTCTATTTTTGTACTTCCAAATTGACACCAAGACACAATAAGAAAGGTTAGTTTGACTCTAATCAGCAGTCATCTCCTTCACTCTTCCACTAAAAATGGCGGCATCCGCTCTGAGAATCGGGCTTAACCCCAACCAGAACCGCAACGGCGTCGCTCCGCCGCGTCGCTGTGCATATTCTTCCGGCACCATCAAAATCGCAACATACGCTAATCGCAGCAAAAGCGTTCCTCCTTTATCATGTCCATCTTCAACCCATTATAAAAGAAATCATGCTGATAGATTCCAACCCGCTCGATTTTCCGTTACGAATCGGGGAGCCGATTCGAACACAGTCACATTTGACGTAGTCATTGTGGGAGCGGGTATAATTGGGTTGACCATAGCCCGCCAATTCCTCCTTGGTTCGAATCTGTCCGTCGGCGTTGTCGATGCCGCTGTTCCTTGCGCCGGCGCCACCGGTGCAGGTACTATTGATTGTTTTTTTTGTAATTAATAGATGGGTTTCTATTTGTTTTCTTCTCGATCCTGTTCTGATTAATTTTAGGATCTGTTAGCGTCATCCTGTGTTTGGCATTTGAGGTGATTGTTAATTTTAGGGCAGGGTTACATATGGAGGGTTCACAAAGCTCCGGGGACTGAGAAATGGGAGCTGGCAATGAGAAGCCATCAGTTGTGGGAGGCTTTGGCTGAGAGCATTCAGAATCAAGGCATGGATCCTTTACTGGCACTTGGGTGGAAGAAGACAGGTAATATGGATCGGTTTCTCTCACTTGAATGAATTACTGCAGTATTTCTTAATCAAATGATTGATACTGAGGTTTTTAGCTAATGTAGATGTGCTTCTGCATTTATTGTTGGTTTATATATATATATATATTTATATGTATTTATATATATATTTCACTCAGTTAGCTTAGGTTTGTTCTTGAAAATAAGTGTCAGTGCCTTGACATTCATGAGATCTTAGATTGAGTTCTGTGGTAAACAGCAATGGACATATATTACAATGCAGAAAACATGGATATAAAATGCAGAGATGTGTTAATTTATTATCATGATGAATCAGGGAAAAAACAGTAATAATTTGTTGTTATATTCCAGTTTCTGTGGTTGCAAATCTCACTTTTTCTGACTTATATGTTTAATTATTTTGTAGTGAATGCATGATTATACTTGGAATTTAAAGCATTGTAAGGCTAAATGCTTGTTGTGATTGTGAGACAAGTTACTCCTGCATGACAATAACATGAGATTGTGCAAGTCCAATGTGGTCTTTTGGAAATGTTCATGCAGTATTTCGCATCGTAGAATGTACCTGATGAAAATCTTGTGCTTATGCATTCCACTACTCATAGAAAGTTTTTTGTGTCCAATGTCTTGACACCACATAATGTTCGTGCAATGGTCAAAATTCCCGTTAGCCGTTTATACATAAACTTTATGCTTAGGAACATGTAAAAATTTAACTTTATGTCTAGTGCTGGATCTAGCTTTTTCCAATATATTATTAAGTTCTCCCAGGATGTTAAGAGTATTGCTCTAACAATTGTTGTTTCTGTCGATAGGAAGCTTGCTAGTTGGTAGAACTGCAGAGGAGTGTTCTGTGTTGAGGACAAAGGTGGAGCAGCTAGTTGATGCTGGCCTTGGTGCAGAGTTCTTGTCTTGTGATGATTTGCTGGCAGAAGAACCTGCCCTTGATCTTGGAGAGGAATGTGGTGCAGCTTTTATGCCCGACGACTCTCAAATGGATGCTCGGGTTGCTGTTGCATTTATTGAGAAGGTTCCTTTTGATTCATGTTTCCTCCTCTGAGAATAATATGTTTCTGTCTTCTACTTTTTAGAAAGTTGTTCTTTCTTTACATAATTCCTGGCAATACTGCCTGATAGGCTAACAGGTCTTTTGCAGTGGAAGGGAGATATGCTGAGTTCTATTATGAGCCGGTGACTGGTCTACTAAGGTTAGCCAGTGAATCTTTGCATGTTATGGTAGTCTCAGGCTAAACTTGAGTAATGATGAAAAGAATACTTTTGATTTTGTATCTTGTTAACATGAATATCCATTTGACCAACTGGCTTGCTTTTGAGTTTGGATCTTGTCAACATGAATAATCCATTTTACCGATACCGGTTTAGTAAATTGTGACTGCTATGACCCATTTTAATCCTTCTTTTCTGATTATGCGCAGATCCGAGAGCAGCGGAGAGATCGAGGCAGTTCAAACTTCCAAGACGACATTGTACGGTAAGAAAGCTGTTGTCATTGCAGCAGGCTGTTGGAGTGGTTCTCTGATGCAAGACCTTATAAAGAATTCCGAAATTGAGCTAGATCTCCCAGTAAAGCCTCGAAAGGTAAGATCTTCAGGTGCGAGTGTTAATAAGTTGCTTAAATTTGATTTGCCTCAGGTCTCGGCCATCTGAGTTTAACTTGGGTTCTTTGAGTTTTAAACAGCATTAGGGGTGTACAATAATGAACAAATAAAAAATTCTGCATGAACGTCTTTTTCTTCATATTATCAGATTCTTGTGTGATTTCCTATTTTATCCAAGATTATGAGGAGTTTAAAAAGTCCAATTCATTACAGAGTCTTTTGAGGACAAATGCATGGCAAATTTATTTTTTCCATTATTTTGCTTTGAACTTTAACTTCTTACAAGAAAGCTGGTGTTTGAGGTTACCGTATGTTCTCCCGGATTCCTTATTGGCATTAAATTATATTCAATTACTAAAAGATTGGCTGATGTTGTTGACACAAAGAAGATGTTGCTCTGTTTCCCTTCCCTTCTTTATTTTTTTTGGAGTCCAATTTTGCATACGCTCCTCTTGCCATATCACTAAAGGTGGGTCCTTTTTGGAGGGTGTGCTCCTTTTATCTGGTCTTTATATCTTTGCATTCCTCATGACTTTCGGCTTTCTAAATAGTTTTTCTTTTCTTAATCTTAACCCTGCAATATGGGAAGTAGAAAATCTCAAGAGAAAGCAATCAAATGTTTTCTTTGATTTATGTGTCAGGGTCATCTGCTCGTTCTTGAGAATTTCAAATATTTTAACCTTAATCATGGGCTTATGGAGGTGGGATATGTCAATCATTCAACGGATTCAGGGACTGAATATGATGACAATACTACATCAATTTCAATGACGGCTACCATGGACATGTCAGGACGGCTTGTTCTCGGTAAACTTTTGAGTTTTGGTTACTTGTTTAACTTTCTCTCTATGTCACCTGAAGAGAGTAATTCATGAAAATTAGATTTCTGTGTTTATACACCAGTTGAGGATTATTGCATGATCAGGTACTGGCATTAAGCTCTGAGGATTTGTTCCTGTCGGTGTCCATTTCAGTCCTTTACCAAGGAGAAACTTACTAGGATCCTTAGATGAAAGTGGCAGGTCTATACTTTGTACATAATAAATTTGCAAATTTCATATGCTATGTATGTCAATATTTGCAGCAAAACTCTTTTAGGCTCAATGTGTACAATTTGTTTAGTTAGTAAAGTTACTGGCTTGAACAAACGTATTATTCTGTTAACAGTTTGGCATTGGTATCTCCGGTTTCCTTGCATATTAATTAGTTATGATGTATTCCCCCTTCTATAAGGATATTTGGTATTATGGGGGTTTTAAAATGAGCTGTATATTTCATAACCCTCATGTATTTTACTGGTGATCATTAAACCCTCATCAGACTCATTGGTAATCAAGACCAACTTAACCCAGTAGAGATCTATATCTTTCATCTGCTGTCTGTTTTTCGCAGGAAGCAGCCGCCAGCTTATTGGGTTCAACACTGAGATTGATGAATCTATCATACATCGGATATGGGATCGAGCAGGGGAGTTCTTTCCTATACTAAAAGAAGTATCTCTGAGAGATTTGATTCAAAGCAGGGAAGTGAGAGTCGGCCTGAGACCTTACAGTAAGTTTGCGAAGAAGAAATTTGTTCACAGTCCTGATGTATAATACAAATTCAGATTTTCGTTGCATACCGATCCATTATGTTATTAAAATTTGTTCCAGTGCCCGGTGGAAAACCTGTGATTGGGCCTGTGCCTCAACTACCAAAGATGTTCATTGCCGCTGGTCATGAAGGAGAAGGGCTCTCCACGGTAACTTTCTCACATGGTTTTGACTTTTGATGCGCAAGATTCAGATTTATCAGGGCTCTTTTTTTTTCACCTTTTACTTCATCTATTTTTCATACCATTGTCTTTCTTTCACCAGGCTTTGGGAACTGCTGAAATGATTTTCAACATGGTTTTGGAGAATCCGCAAACAGTAAATCCAGCACCCTTTTCACTGTAGGTTTGGTCTATCTCTCAGTTTGATCCCTATTTTGTATCTCAACAAATTCTTGTGAGAAAATGATCCTGTTTACTATTTAACCGTTTCAAATTAAGAAAATATTCAATTCTTACAGGAATCTTAAGCACATCATTTTGTGTAACGCTATAAGTGAGTGGATTTATCTTATTTGAAGAAGTGGCGAAACTTTGTATAATAGTTATCACAATTGAGGTCTAGTTAGTTAATTTCGAGATTACAACTATTTATTTGGCATGTATGATGATACCGTAGATTTACAATGAAAATAATGGTTAAAAAGGTTGCTTAAAAGTAGAAAATTGCTAATATATGAATTAGGTCAAGCTCCTTTGTAGTCCTTATGTTTATCTTTCGTCCCATTTTAGTCTCTTATCTTTCAAGTGTGCCTTTATGGTCCGTCACCTTTAAAATGCATGTCACTATCATCTCTCTCGGCGTAAGCTTTTGTTAGTATGTAACAGAATCTCAAATATAATGGATGGAATATTCGATTAGAAAAGGGTCAAAAATTAGTCAAAAAATTTTGATTTGACTCAATTCATTTGATTTAAAAAGGGGGAAAAAAGTACTTTGTTAGATTTTTTCGTAAATGATGTATGAACTTTTTGTAGTCATTGGTGATTATTGGTTTTAGATTCTTTCTTCCTTTCTTACTTTTTTTCCCCTCCTTTTCTTTTAATGCAAAGAGGACTACAATAAATTTCATGGCATTGCTAATAACATTTAAAATGTATTTCTTGTTGATTGTTGATGGTGTATTTTATTTGTACTGATTATAAATATTGGGGACTTTTTACTATATGTTTTATGTTTTTGCCAATTTTATCCTTTCCTAATGAATTATTCGATCCATAATGTCTAAAATTACTTGAAATACTAATGAAAGTTTACACCTAGAGATGAAAAAATGTATTTTAAAGATGAGGATCGTAATGATCTATCTTAGAAATGAGGGATGAAAGCGAGATAAATTATAAGTAGGACTAGTAAAGGGATTTGGCCTATGAATTGTTACACGTACGGATAAAAAAAGAATGTCAAAAAAATTGTTTTAAGAGCAAAAATACAACTTATCTTAACAATAATAAATGTATATTATTCATTTAATTTTAAATTACGTGACAATTGAGCATTGTTACTAGAAAAAACACGGGTTAAACCACTAGCTTTTGTGGAATTGCATTATTTTCTTTAAGTCGAGGTATTAATTTCCACTATTGACCCCTCTTATCCTTAAATTAATTTTTTTTTTTTTAAAAAAAGTATAATTAATACTAACATATAATTTGGTGTTACTAACTTTATCCTAGTTTGGTTAATGTGCATTGACTGTAGCAGCGGCAGTAAATACAGTGTAAAACTTTCGTAACGGAATATTTGACTGTATTTTGGGAGTTTGAAACTGCATGACTAATAATTTCCAATTTTAGCGGGCTTCCCACAAATTCCTCCACTTTTTTCTCAATCCGCTTGCAAAACCATCTGTAATTAATTTTCCCTCTGGGCTGTTCAAAATTAAATTTCCCCCAAGGAATTTGAACGCAATTCACGCATGAAAACCTCATTCCCCCATCTTCTTCCTGATTTCTGCCAGGCAACAGGATCATTTCATCTTCATCTCTAATGAACTGATCGAAAGGTAGCCCTCTGATTCCGCGACAAATTAAACCATGATTTGTCTTCCTTAATTAATTCGACATTTGTTTCCCTCTCCTTGAATTCAATTTTCGGCAACCAATCAATCGAGCTTTCATGCATATGGATCCGGCGGAGCTGCGTCGGGTATTTGGAATGTTCGATCGGAACGGAGACGGCAAAATTAGCCGGAGGGAATTGAGCGAATCGTTGGAAAAACTGGGGATCCACATTCCGGAAAAGGAGCTGATGCAGATGATCGAGAAGATCGACGCCAACGGCGACGGATTCGTGGACGTGGAGGAGTTTGGGGAACTATACGCGGCGATAATGGAGGACGGGGATAGGGGAGACGAGGAAGAGGACATGCGAGAGGCGTTCAATGTGTTCGACCAAAACGGCGACGGATTCATCACGGTGGAGGAGCTCAGGGCGGTGCTTTCGTCGCTAGGGCTGAAACAGGGCCGGACGATCGAGGATTGTAAACGGATGATCAAAAAAGTCGACGTCGACGGCGACGGAATGGTTAACTACGACGAGTTCCGGCAGATGATGAAGGGCGGCGGATTCGCTGCCCTGAGTTCGTGACTGGTGGTTCAGTTCCACCACGTCACACCATATCAAGACAAAAAAAAAGCTTTACTATTTCTTCCTTTTCTTTTTTTATTTTCTTTACTTTTTGAAAATATTTAAAAATAAATAAATACATGCATGTGAAAAATCAAGTATTGTGGTGTAGTACATAAACTTTCAACGTATAAGAATTGTGGGCCCTTAAAAATTGTAGGTATTAGGATGTGGGCGTTAATACGAACTCTCATTTTTTCATTTTATTTTATTTTTTTGTTTTTTGTAGGCCTGATAAAGCTAGAAATTGAGTATTTTCATTTATGATAATGAATGTATATGTATGACTTATGTGCGATTTCTTTATTAGAGGGGAATGAGTATAAGTATTTATATATATATATATATATTTTAAAATTTTAACTAGTGAAAATAGCAATTGAAGACTTGAAATTATGAATATTAGTTGTGGAGAACGAAAGTATTTTTCAATTCCTCAATTTGATTGTGGTTCAAAGTTTTGTTTTACGTGTAATGGTGGAGGATAGAAGGTCACAAACGGTGTGCGTTTTAATAATTTTTTACTATTAATTATAAAGGTCTATCGCATGGGTAAGTCTTGTTGAATAGTGACATAGTATAGAATGTACTAGATTGTTTTATTGCATTTGGCTAGGAGTCTAGGGTGACATGAGTTTTACCATAGACTAATATTATTTTAGATCATATGTTTTAAATCATATTTCATTTTATATTTCAATATGTGAATACATATCTAATATGTTACGTTTATAGTTCTATATTTTTATGGGAAGATTAATGTTTATTATACGTGACAAATATTAATAGAAGATGAAGCATATAAAAAAATGTTTAATGTACTTAGTAATATTGGCGATGCCACTTTCATTTTAGTGGGGCTTCAGGACCCCACCTTTTTTTTTTTTCTTTTTTGTTTAATGAACTAGTGTGTGTACATATTTATTATACTTAAATATTAGCTATAAAATATATATGGGTGGAATCTCACAATTAAATTGGAAGCAAATCAATAAATAAAATTTTAGAATTTTAAAATATAAAAAGTTTGGAATGTGAATTGTGAATTGATACTAGAATTTGAAATTTGAAGAGGCCTTCAATTCTGCAATTTTTATTTTCTATTGACCAATATCAAACCAAGTCATTGAAGTTTTATATTTCTCACATGTCTTTTTCAAATTTTACATTTCACTTTGCTATTACTCGTGTTTGTTAGGCTTCAATTGATTTGTCTAACTCAACGTCATTTTGTTGAATTAAAATTTTATGTTTTTATTAATTTAATGTTACTTTAGTGGATTCTTTCGTTCATTTTTTCGTAGTTTTTTATGTTATTAAGAGGGTGTTTGGCGCTATTTTTGAGAGTAGCTTTTAGCTTTTAACTATTGAAAAGCGACTTTCGAAGTGTTTAGTAAGGTAATTTTTACTTTTACAAAAGTGATTCTAGCTTTTGTTTTTCAATTAAAAGAATTTTATAAAAATAATTTATTACCTTCTTTTTTATAATTTAAAATTTAAAAATATAATTATACATATGGAAAATCACATTTTTTGCAAACACTACCAATAACTTCTAAGTGGATTTTAGCTTTTAATTACAAATATTGTCAACTTTTATTAATCACTTTTATAATTAACTTCTCAACTTCTCAATGTGAAAATTACTTTGTTCTAAAGTAGAAGTAATGTCAAACACCTTCTAAATATATAGATGTTTTTTTATTATTTTAGCACAATATTTTTTAATATATTGATTCACCATAATTTTTTTTTATAATTATATCATTTGAACTGTAAAAATTTCCATAGAGTTTATTCATTATATCACTTGGAAATAAAAATATTTGGGCTACAATTTTTTAATAAAGTTTTATTCCATTTTTTTTTTGGTATTTATTTGTTGAGTATAGTAGTTGAAAATTCTGAAGGAATCTTATTGAATTAAGATCCCAAAAGTCACTACTGCTTGGTAAATTTTAATGCAAGATGAAGCAAATATCGAAATAAAAAATTCCAACTCGATGGCAAGATTGATGTCTGGTAACCTCTTTGCTATGAGTTTGATTCTCATTAATAACATGTGAGGTTTTTCTTTTCTTTTCCTTTTTCCCCCAACCGGATGGTAAGCCGAAGAATTTTCATATTGTGTTAGATGGTTAGTTAATTTATTTGATTTTAGTAGTATTGATGTACACTTCCTCTATAAGAAGAAACAATGTCCGCTTCACTCAAAGGGTGATCTTAAACGCAATTGATAAGTATTGATATGTTAATGATTTATCAATTGCATTTAATTGCTTCTCTTGAAAATGAAAAAAAAAAATAAATAAAAGAGAGAGAAGAATTCTAATTGAGCTAATACAGCCATTCACCATAACTTAATTATTAAAGAATATACATATAGCCCGTCTGGTCTGATATTTAGGGTACAAAAGTTAGGTTTGCATTTAGCATAAATAATTGCAGCGAATTAAGCTCAAAATTAGGTGCAATATTAAGTGCATATAAATGCAGTAACAGTGATTCTACTATATTATACTTGGAAGATATAAATATAATACCCTTTTTTTTTGTTAGGACATGTTTAATAAGGAATTTGACAAGCATTCCACGGAGTGGCCCAAAAATATTAGTGGTGTTCGATATCCCATAAACACCTGCATACTTGAAGATTATGGTGATTCTCATGAGTGGACATTAGTCACTATCGGCCGTTTGATGTTGTAGACCATACCGGATTAATTAGCATATTACAAATATGACCTCGGAGTTGTTAAAGTAAATATATATAAGATGGGTAGATTTGTAATTTAGTGATGACCTCAGCATATAATAATCATAAGTAGATGTTAATCTCACCACCTGAGGTGAAATTGTAATTGGCCTTAATTGAAGCTACAGTTGCTGGCTATGAGCAAAATGAGGGCCGGCCGGATCCAGTAATGTGATCCATCAAACAAACAATTCCTAGGTCTTAATTCTATAATCTAATCTAATAGCTACTATCAAACGTGTCCTTTAACATAATTGTTTGAGTTTAGTTGTTTTTTTCCTCATTTTCCATTAAACATATATTCAAGTTCAAGAAAAATGAATGAAGAACATGAAAGCCACATGCAACAAGTCTTCGTTCAAGATCGATTACAGATGGTTTTTAGGCTTGTTTATACAGTAGGATATCCTTTTTCTTAATAATTGATTTTTTAAGAGTAGGTTGGATTCATGACCAGTGATAAAGTGATATCGGAATAGGAACATACTAGTGCCCAAAGATGGGAACTCTGTGTTTGTGTGCTGAAGTATAGCTGGCTCAGGAGGGGTACACATGTGTAGAAATGGACTGGATCCGTAACATACATCGCCCAATATTTTTAATATACAATAAGAATGACTACTTTTTAGCTAAAGACACTGGCAATAAAAATAAAATACTTTATAGTACTTTATCTTCCGTGAAATGCACAGTGATTGAATCTATCTTTGATGCATCATTATATTATAATTTTGTTGGTTGATATGCTTCTATTTTAATTTTTAGAAGAAAAATTCATGAAAGTATAATGGGATAATTATCTCAACACACCCCATGTTTAATCTAATTAACATAAATATCACTATTTGAAAAGTAAAATAATATTTCTTACCTTAGATTAATAAAGGACTTCCCTGTACTATTTTGTCGAATATGTTAAGATTTCAATCTGTCTAATTATAATATTATACAATTTTTGTAAACATTTTTTATTAAAAAAATTTGCAACGTCAATTATTGTTAAAATTTTTTAGACTATTAGGCCTAGGCCAAAGTTTGAGCAACTTTGAATTAATAAATTCCGACTGTAAAATGATGAAAGAAAAATTGGATAATAAAGAGAAAAAGAAGTTGATATATACCAATGCCTTTAAAGAGAAAAGAATAAAGTTTTTTAACTTTTAAACTTGAAATATATAATATTTTCAGCACGGAAAATTTTGAAATATTTCCTCAAAAAAAAAAAAAAAAGAAAAAAAAGAAAATTCTGAAATATTATCAAACTCTCGGTACAAAAGAAATTCATCCCAAAAAAAAAAAAATCTCTCGGTACAAAAGAAATGGAAATATTTCAAAAAGAACCCATAAGGCCATAAAAGGGGATGACTGAAAAGAGATCCAGATCCATTCCCTCTCTCGCCTTTACTCCTGCAAGTCAAACTCAATAGAGAGGAGGGGAGTCCCTATTTATACAATTATACTCACATAAAGATACAACAATCCCATATTCTCTCCGAACAACAAATTAAAGATCTACAGTTATTCCATCAAGAAAGTGTTGTAAGTATATCATCTCAGCATTTCCTTTTCTCATATTTTACTTCAAACTTTAAGCTAAAAAGTTTAACGTTATTGTTTCTGAAGTTGAGGTTTCTTGTCCTTGCGGGGGTGCGAATCCCGCTTTTGCATAATAATGGGTTTTTTTTCTTTTCTTTTTTTTTTTTGATGAAAGCATAATAATGGGTTAAGTTTGCTCTGTAATGGGATTGACAGATTTGACAAATTTAAGTCTTTGTTGTTGTTTAGTATATAATTTGCTCTACGCTTGGGGATTTTCAGCTTTTGATTCTAGCGAAACCCAGCTTGTTCTAGCTTTTAATCTGATCTATTTAGTCTTTCCTTCTTGGGGTCATGTGGAGATTAATTGATTCCACATTGTGTTTAGATTGTACAAACTGATTTTGGATAGTCCCTTTTGTCATATATGGTTTAGGTGTCTGAAAGATTCAATTTTTGTTGCAGCATTTCATGTTTTCCTGGTTACGGTAAAAGCTAAGAATTTTTTTGTGTTCTTTCTTTTTTGCATAGTCACTTTGCAACTCATGGAGTTTATTCTTGATTGAACATAATTATTCATATTGTGATTAGTCATTTGTTGGATTTGTTATGCTGTATTATTAAAGAAATTGAGTTTTTCTTGAATTTACCATTAGAACTATTTATCAAAAGGAAAAAAAAAAGAAGGAAGAATGTACTGTTTGAACTAATGTTTGTTGCAATAATGCGTAATATTTTTACTCCAAAACCTTATTTGATATATTTTCTGTTTCTATGTTTCTATTTTTCTGTTTCTTTTCTTGCATTTATTATATAATTTCTCATGAAAATGTGGTTAATGGTTCTCTATTTTATCAAGCTTGCTTCTTACACAAAGCATATGACTTCGTGAGTCCTATGCTGCTGAGGTCCAACGTACTGTGACACTTCAATGTGCAGTGATGTTATATAACCTTAAAGCTCAATTTGCTAATGGACTAACCTATGAAATTTTTCGTGAAAAGT
>JACFYI010002230.1:4133261-4152288 GCA_014898755.1 Handroanthus guayacan
GATTCCTCTATATAGTTGCAAGTGTTTGTACATAAGCATTCTCTGCCATGCTTGTCACTTGAATGGAATTGATCATATGATCTTTTTCTCTATGATTCCGTAACCATAACCTTCTCTATGCTTTTGATTCTAAAGTTAAACAGAATAAAGCTAAAAGTTGATTAAGTTCAGTTGTTTCTTGGTGTTTTTAACTTTTATTTTTCAAACATTCTCAAATTTCCCTTCGATTTTCTTTACAACTTTTAACTTCTCCAAAAAGCAAAAGCTATTGTACATGTGCTATTAGGACCAAGATACATATTTTCTACTCCTTGAAATGAACGAAGTTGAGAATTTCCTTTATGGTCGAGAGACATTTATCTTTCAGATGACATTGTGAAGAATGAAACTTAAATGGCAATTCTTTTTCTTTTTCTCTATGCTAGGGCGGTTCCATAAGATGTCTAAAGTTGATAGACTTCTAATGTGCTGGTGGATCTTCACTGGCTTGACTCACATTATTCTTGAGGGATATTTTGTCTTTTCTCCAGAATTTTACAAGAAGAAAACTCCTTTTTACCTTGCAGAAGTTTGTAAGTTCTTGACCTACTCTTCTATCAATTAACGGAGTTTCTACAGTGGTTAGAACCTTGGGTACTGCCGTTGTACCTCTACTTAGAAATGAAAATTCGCAGGGAAAGAATACAGTAAAGGTGATTCAAGATATGCAGGAAGGGATTCCGGTGTAGTTGCTGTCGAAGGAATTACAGCTGTTTTGGAGGGTCCTGCTTGTCTCCTTGCAGTGTATGTGTAACATTACCATCCGTCTATTTTAGGGATAATTACCTCAACACCCCTTGAGGTTTGAGCTAACTTCAGAGACACTCTTCATTTGAGAAAGTATAATAACACCCTCTGCTCTTGTTATGTCTAACATTACAATTAGACCCTCTCAGAACTAGCATATTGACTCAGTTGTTACATGTAGGCCCCTGTTAATTGTAATGTTATACAAGCTCATTAAGTTTTTTCGTCTACTGAACTCACAACATGGTTATAATTGTATTTTTGCCTAACCACGTGCAAATTTCGGCCCAAGTTCCAACTTCTAACTACCAATCTCATCCTTCCATTGTCACTCTTATTCCACCATATTTTCCACATTTTGGCAGGTATGCTATAGCAACTAAGAAGTCGTATAGATACATACTTCAAGTGGCCATCTCGTTGGGGCAGCTTTACGGGACTCTTGTGTATTTCATTACATCAATCTTGGATGGAGATAACTTTGCGGCAAGTGAGTTTTATTATTATGCTTATTACGTCTTTGCTAATGGATGGTGGGTTTTAATACCTAACATCATCATAATCCATTGCTGGAAGAAGATATGCACTGCAATCCTCCTAGACCAGAAAAAGGCCAAAACCGGTTGAGTTTGAGTTCAAACAAAACATTTATCACTCCATTGTTGTTTTTGTATGTTGATCTTTGTAGAAACTTATTCTAATGGGTAATCATTAGAATCGTCTACAATTTGCGGCTATTCTATGTTTCTTCTTGCCATTTTTTGTCCATATTGTTCTCCCGTACTCCATACAAAGTGCATGTCGACTGCATGTAGGTTTTTTCTCTCCAAAAAGGTGGGATAGCACACCTTTTGTAGGTGAGGACTTCTATTCAGAAATGGTATTTCATGTCTTGTTCCATATTTTGAAGACATGTCATGAGTATTAAATTTTTTCTTATAAAAACATAGAGTTGTAGATATTATACACTTAATAAGTATTTGTATAATAGAATAGGAGATGAAACATGAATTGGAATAGTAGAGTGCACAAATGAAAAAATAAATAAAATTCAAAATGGAAAATTGTCAAGCCCAAATTGCGTCTAACTTTGTTTCGCACGGCGGACATGAAATTGAGTTTTATTTGGGTATGGTAACTATATACTTAATTATTCTTAAACAATTTTTCAAGTGACTCATTCATAAACCTTTGGAATTGAAGCCCATCTAAGAAACTCAAGAAATTTTTCTCACTTACTATTCAAAATAAAAGGGAATTATAAAACTGAATTTTGTTTTTGTTAATATATAGAATCAAGTTGTCTTTGATATATCTACAATCCAGAATCAAGCCCTGTCACACGAGCTTTAATGAGCTACTTACCGCAAAGCATATAAAACACTAGTGGATTTAATTTCCTAGTAAAGGAAAATAAAAATCAACATAAACACCACCTAATCTGTTTACTATATATTATATAACAACCAGGACCAGAAAGATACAGAACTCTGAAGTATTAATGTAAATATCGCTTTTTTTTTTTTTTTCTTTTTTCGAAATCAATCATCAACAGGAAAGATAGCAAGATAAGCCGATCCCAGAATTATGAATTACAGGTCAAAAAAGCACCCTTCATCAAAATTTCATTACAATCTTTTCAGAAACTTGTAATAACACCAAGAAAGAAAGAAAAAGAAAAAGTAAACAATCACCTAACAATGCTACAGATAATACTCATAACAGAGCAAATAACTCTCACATACTCCTACAAATACCCATTAACATCATGCATAGTTTCCTTAAGTCCATTCATCACATTGAGCAGGCCTTTTCGATCAGACGGATCACATTCTTCCCACCTTTGGTCCGGTTAAGTTCTTTGCAATGAGGCTCCAGAGATCTCACTAAAGCAAAATGTATATGGCCAAAGCCTGGTTCCTGAGGAGGAAAAACAAAAATAATCCTTTTAATTAAAAACCATGAAACGTAAAAGAATCTAAATATATTCTTATGCAACACTATATATAAACTGAATTAATTACCATAGTCTTGTTTAAGGCTTTTTGAATGACGTAGTTTCCAAACTGATGTTGAGCAAGTAGAAAAGGTGCTCTAGGATTGTGTAATATTTCCATAACCACATAGATTACCCCAAGGTCGCAAGATTCCATACATTTCTCTACGACATGACTACCTTCTTTCTTCTGTGCTAAGTGTATAAACTGACCTTTCAGGCATTTCAATATCTTAGCATTGACTTGGCTGTCTTTAAGACCCAGAACATTCTGAACAACATAGTTGCTGCAGAAAAAGGGCATTAATTAATTCACCCAAAAAAAAAAAGGGCATTAATTATTAGTTTTGAAAGAAAAAGTGGGAAGTAGAAAACAGAGTTTGTTTTATTGGTACCCATATGGATGATTTGAGAGATAATCTGAGACATCTGCAATCTGGTTCAGAAGCCAGGTTCTTTGTTCACCAGAAATCGTGTCAATGCAATCGTTAAGGGATCTGCATCCCACTTCATGTATGGCCAAAACGTCGAGATGGTGCATTGCTTTTTCATACAGTATCTGAGGCAAATATGAGAAGTGGTTGGAAACTAATTATAAGCTGATGAACAAGAGATTAATGACAAAAGCAATACGCTACTGCCGAAGAGATGGGATTGATTACCTTATTTGGCTGACTTCCAAAGAAGAAAAGGCACTTTTGAATCACAATCCTGGCTATAGGATGAGTGGTCATATCCAAGAATCTAGTTGAGAGAATTCTTGTAACGGTGAAGGCATGATGCGACTTCTCGACCTTGAGTTTCTTGATGAGTTTGGTGATCGAACTTGCTCTGTCAGAAACAATAATTAGTCATCAGTAAACCATAGTGATCGGATTTCAATGAAATAAAGGATACTGTGTAATTAATAATTCAAGGATATTGGAGATCAAGAGTAAGTACCCTTGTTTACGAAAGGCTGCATCTATGAACAATTCTGTCTCTAACAAGACCGTTTCAACAAGTGAATGGTCTTCGCATGCCTTAACAAGCAGAAAAACATAGTCCTGAAACACTCTTTCTTTCTGCGAACAATCTTCTTCACTCCCTCTTTCCAAACAAGAAATCATCATATCATTGTTCTTTGCATCAGATTTGTTGCAAGAACAGTTCATGATATCCCTGTTTTCAGAATTGTCAAATCCGTATAGGCCCATATGACTACATCTTGGATGAATATCAGCATTGCAGAGAGATGTTGTTGATTGTGAACTTATCTCAAGACAACGATCTGAAGCGTAGTTGTCTGCGGTGAAATAACAATCAAGAACATGAACTTTCAAGTCCTTCGAGAGTAGAGTACAAAAACAAATACAAAACTCAATTATATCTAATTAATCAACGTACCAAAAGTCTTGAAGTGGCCATAAGCCCAGAATAATCTCTTGTAATCATCCGCAAGGTTTTGTGATTTTATTAGAGTTTCTTGATCACCATGAAACCATTGATGATTCTCATCTTCTTCCAATTCCAGGATGGGAGAACTTGACAAGACGCTGTACTTCTTATTTTTTGTGAATCCAGAACTTCGAAAAGACAGAACATTAACATCCTCGACATCAACATTAACCCGACAAGAGTTTTGTCCCTGTGCTGGGACTTGAGAATCTGAATACGCCATGTGCATGCAAGAATAAGGAAGAACAGCAATCAAGTAATATATTTGTTTGTAAGTATATAAGATAAAATTAAAGGCTCCAATAGTGTATATATATATATATTATATATATGAAGTTCTTGGCGGTTTCGTACTGAGTTTCCTAATTAATCCATTTTAGGATTGGTTAATTAAGGAGATTGAGTTGGATTTGGAAAAGAATTATCGATGAATATTGTCAGATTACATAGAGTTCTAAGTTACCTTCCTTAAATAGAGTCATATACATTTAAGACTTCAGGGTTCTAATTATGGTAAAACATGTTAGACAGGTGTAACATAAATATGGAAACTATACGTTAAGATATTGTAATTGATGAATATTTGATTTTAAATTAAATTCCATTAATCAAAATTTTAAAGGATAATTGCTTTTACACTCCTTGAGATTTACTATAATTATCAAAACACCCCCTAAGATTTCATTAATAATTACCATTACACACCCTATTGTATATAGTTTAGCTAATGGATAATTACAATTACACTCCCTGAATATATGCATATATTACAATTACACTCCCTGAAAGTATGCGTTTATTACAGTTCACCCACTTGTTTAGGAGGCCTACTTGTAATATTTAGAATTTTCAAAAATACAATGGTAACTATCCAAACCCTAGAGAATATAATGACAATTATCTAGATCTCAAGGGATGTTTTATTAGTTCATTGAACCTCAGGGGTGTTGAATTAATTATCCCAAATTTTAAAAACATTACATCAAATGCGCATTATGTATTCTTATGGAGTTACACTAATTAATAAAGTATTGATAGATTAATGCCATGCCCTTGAAATTGAAGAATTTTTGAGAAACAAGTCCATTTTAAGTTAACTGATATTCTGAATAGGATTGGTAGGCTTCCTATAAAATCATAATAACACCCCTTTATAGTTTGAAAATTACAATAACATAAAATGACACCTCCTTATAGTTTAGAAAATTATATTAACAACCCCTAGTGTAGGATGTGAGTTTATAAATTTTCAATCACATGCGTATTATGTTATGTTTTCCTTTAAATGTAGGGGTTATTGTTATAAATTTGAAATAATAAAAAATATTATTGTAATTAAGTCAAAGCTCAACGGGCTACTGAAATAATTATCACGGGCATTTGGGGGATGATTAATAACAAACAAATGTGATAACATTAAAATCCCAATATTTGGATACATCAAAATTTATTATACTCAATCCAACATAACGTTATATAAGTTATTAATTGCTAGTAATTGCAGCAGACTCGATGAGTGTATTTAAATTTTCTTTTACAAAATAAAAATATTTATTTACTTTTAAGAATGATAAATATTTCTTATTATTGACTATTTTCACTTAAATTTATTATATATAATAACATGTTCAAAAAATAAATTTGGAGAGAAAAAAAGTCGAGCAGAAAAAAAAATTATAATTAAAGAAAAGAATAAAATAAAAAATAAATATTAAAAAAGAAAAGTTAAAGAAAAATATTATGTCATTTTTTATAATTATTTTTCTATTATCTATTATCTATTATGTAATTTAATGATGGATCAAAAAAAGAATTTAAAAGTGCTCTGCTCCATATATTTTGGCGCGAGGTGGCGTCACCCGCTCATACAATCTCATCGTCATCCCCAAGCACACAACCAAATAGAAATAAACTAAGTTGGGGAAACAAGTGGGCGACCGTGTTCCTTGGCCTTCCAAGTTCAAGAGAGGATAAAATAAAAAAAAGACCCAAAAACTAATTGCACTCGCACTTGGAATTTTGAAATCTCAAAAGTTCTTCGTTATATTGTTTCTTCTTCTCATAACAAAGAGTAAGAACTGCTATGCATAACTCTGTTTTCCTTTATATAAACCGATTTATGAACATATGCAGATACATTCGCCGACCCCGAATTATTTGGTAGTTGTTGTTTCTCTTTTCTTGATTAATCTGAATCAGATTTGCAGTACTCTTTTATGGGCTTGAGATACTTTACTTGATTGTGGATTCTTAAAATTTTGTCGTAAACTGTTGGGGAGATGTCAGATTGCTTGTTGACTTTTGTTTTTCGTATTTTCCTCTTTTATAATTTATTGGTGATTAAAGGGTTCAGTTTGTTGCTCTAGCTAATTTATTTTAGCCCAGGTTTATGCATGATCATAGTGTCTTTTGAAATGATTATATGTGATTATTTATGTACGTGTGTTTCTGAGCACAAAAGCCCTTTCTTATGGGAATGCGAGTAAATGTTTTGAACAAGTTGATGAGATCAGATTGTTGACTTAGTCCTGTCTGCTTTATGTGCATTGTTATTCTTGTACACACACACACACACACACAAAAGCTTTAAGTCGGCTTTTGCTGCAAAATTTGTTCCTTTGTATTTATACTAGGAGGCTTTGAGATCCATAGCCTTGAAGATAGGGTTGTATTGATCTTTGTTCAATTATTCTTTTTTATGTATTATTGCTTTAAAGGAAAAGGAAATGCATAATTGTATTACAATTATCTCTTTCTTTCAAGGAAAAATTGTATTACATTGCTTATGTGTTATGAACTATATATGGTGCTATCGTGCTAGACTTTTGATATCGTTTCCAGATAGGCTAGTCCAGGATCTGTTTGGTTGTGTTTTTATTTTCATTTTCAGTTTCTATCATTTCTGAAAGTGAAAGATAATTGTAAATTTTTATTTTATCTGAAAATTAAAATGAATTTGGAAGATTTGTTTGAAGTTTAATAGGAAAATTATAGGATGAAAAAATATTAAATATATAATTTTTATGCATAAAGAGATTTTTTTTTTTTAAATATGTATATTTTAATTGTTTTAAAATGCTAGTTATATTATGTCAAATCAATTTGAATTTGATTGATATGTTAATAGGATAATAGGATAGGTATAAAAATAAATAAAAATAAAAATGAGTTATATTTTTAATGAAAAGATGATTAAAAAATTATTTCAATTTTTAAGCAGTAAAAAAGTGAAAATGAAATTAGAAATGCACACAGATATATTGCCTTTTCAATAATTAATTCTGAAAATAGATTTGTAAGAAGGATTGCAGAATATATGTGAAGAAGTTGAGAAATGGAGAAATAGACGAAAGACCGGATATTTTGACCAGTGCTTAATGCATTGTTTTTGGTTCATCTTTATGTACTTACGCGGGGACAACGGACAAGACAAGCTGTTAACATATCCTAGAATGCGTGTTTGTTGTATCCATTCTTTTCTTATCATCATCATGTTTGGATTTTGAATTTTAGGATAAAAAATACAAAAGAATAATTTTATTTTATCAAACTTAAGATAATGTAATCTTGTCCTCAAGTACTTGAACTTCTACCTTTTTCTTATAATTTTTTCACCGAATTTCTTGATTCAGATATAGGTCACTGAATAAGAAAAGAAATTATAATATATAGAATGATAATTTTAAGTGTCACAACTTTTCCCATTCATCTCTATATTGCAACTATCATTTTTCTCACCGAATTTCTTGATTCAAATATAGGGTCATTGAATAAGAAAAGAGATTTCATAAAAAACAAAGAATAAGAAAAGAGATTATAATATATAGAAAGTAATTTTAAGTGACACAACTTTTCCCATTCATTTCTATATTGCAACTATCATTTTTCTCACCAAATCCCTTGATTCAGATATGGAGTCACTGAATAAGAAAAGAAATTATAATATATAGAAAGATAATTCTAGGTGTCACAACTTTTTCCATTCATTTCTATATTGCAACTATCATTTTGTAGAGCTATCTTGATATCTGCAATGAATAATGTTACAAAAAAAGTTGTACTACAGATTATTTGAACCATTTTGGTCCATGCAAACAAGAAACAAAGCAAGAACACTGTCTTACACCATTATAAAGATACAGAGCTAACAGCTTCAAGGCATAATTACCCTCTAATTTAGCATAAAACCTATAATTATAACTCCCAATTATAATATACTTAATTTGCTAATGGGATCGAATTTCAAACTAAAGATTTTGCAGTTTAAATCCTAGTTAATTCTGATCTGTCTCCTGTGTGGTATCCTTACTGCTTACTTCCACAAAGAACGAAGCATATACAGCAGTACACACATAAACCAGAAGACCCGACCCGACAAACAAAACCAACGTCACCAAAGCATAAACCGGTTTATGTCCGCAAGAAAACACCCCCAACTTGACCCGAATAAAATCCACTATGGAAAGCACCAAGAACGCAGATCCCATAACGGATCCTATGGCGGATCCAAACAGCCCATATTTGAGGACATCCGGGTCGATGTCAGCTTTGTGCGGGTCGTTTGGGTCCATATTGTTGAACAGGTTGATGGATAGTTTGAGGCTCTGAGCTATGAGGGATGAGAATAGGAAGAAGCTGAAGGAAACCACTTCGTATACGATTAGTCTTCTGACTGTTTCCTGGCTCGCTGTGCATTCCGGCCGGGAGGCGACGGTGGCGGCCTGCGGGACGGTGAGGGAGAAGCCGATGAAGGTTGCCATGGTGAAGAGGGAGTTGACGTTCGCTATGCCGTCGAGGGCTGTCACGTGTATGCTCGTCTTTACCCGCCCGACGGTGGTGGTGGAGGGGTCCGCGGCCGCCGCCGCAGCCGTCGTGGTGGTGGTGGTGTTTTCCGTGTCGAGTGAGGAGTTCTTTGCCTGCAGTTCCATACTGTCACAAAAAGAGAAAGAGATGATTCGTTACATAGTCCTCATTCCTCAATCAACTCTGTGTATGAAATAAAATAAGGGATCTGTAATTACATCTTCAACGCCTGTGGTTCACCATAATTTTCAGAACACCCCTTTAAAATTTAAATAATCATTGTTACATCCCCTATTGTACAATTTAGATAATGTATAATTACAATTACACTCTCAGAATATTTGCATATATTACAGTTATATCTCCTGAATTGACGTATAATTATAATTACACTCTCTAATGTTTAAGATTTTCAGGGAGTGTGATGATAATTATTCAAATCCCAAGTGGTGTAATGGTAATCATCCAAATCTCAGGAGATGTTTTGGTAACTATTTCGAACCTTAAGGAGTGTTGAGGTAATTATTCCATAAGATAAAACATAAAACACGGGAACATAATATTTTTCATTCCATATAAGTTTGGGCTAGTTCTTACTTTAATCGCATTCATTGCAAGTTTTTCTAATTTAATTCATTTTCTCCCTTCCGTCAAATAATAAATAGCTAAATATATGTGTCATTCAGGTTTGAGAAAATTATACGTGCTTAGCTTGTGCTTCCAAGAATTATAGGGAATATTGAGTTTTCTCATCCCATCTGTTTGCGTTAGTTCAATTTGGATCACATTCTCAGAATCACGAACTAAGCACATGTAATTTTTTCTCGAAAATCCAATCTTTAACAGTATGCAAGTGATTACACTTGTGTAATTGCATTTGAACATTAAATATTTAACAAAGGGGAAAACATATAGATTAAACGTGAGATTTTGTTGTTGTTGTTCTTCTTCTTTCCTTTTTTTTCGCTAAGGTGTAATGTGAATTTGCAATAAATTTAACAAAAATAAAATAATCTAAAACATATAGAACGAAAAAAGTGATTTCCCCTCTGAAATACCTATGAATTTAAGAAAACGATGCTATAGCTAAACTTGAGAGGTTCGAGAATGAGAAGTTGCTCATAGATAAAGGGAGAGAATTGAAGAAATTACGCACCCATTCATGGTGGGAGAGTCGATTGGAGCTAAGGGAAGTTGCTTCTTGTTCATCATTCTTCCTTTCTTTATCTTTCTGTCTTCCTCTTTTTTTGGGGCTGGCAGAAAAATGTAAAATTGCTTTGTGATGGATATATGCCGCAAGCGTGCTTAATTAAATATATTTATAGTGTTGAGTTTATAACTGTACCCGTCCGGGAATGTTTAAGTAGGAATTTATCGGTCATTAGGCGGCTGGCTGACCAAACTTTAGTGTTTGGTATTTGATGCATGCATGTTTGAACGACTTTGGCCTTGATTACTTGTAAATCTAATCCATCTAAGGGTTAATTACGATGACCTTTCCTCATATAGTTAATCCCGTTTTCAAAACTACGAAAACTTCCCATTTAAAAATGCTATGTTCACGTGTTTCTCCTTTCTGGTAGGGCTTTGGAAGAAGACAACGAGTGATATCATCTAAAAATTTGATTGATTTTTCAAATTTACCCTTTAAATGCACTTTTCTAATTTTTTTTTTTTTTTTATGGACAAAGATGCTGTTTAGTCATTTAGAAATGTGTCAAAAAATTTAAGGTACTTTTCAATTTCTCATATTATAAGGGTATTTGTCCACAAAAACTTTAAAATATTGTCAAAAAATAGGGTTACGGGGTAAATTAGGAAAATAAACCATTTTTTTTTTTTATAATATTAACAGTTTTCTTCCAAAATTTTAACAGAGTATTTTTAAATGGGAGGTTTTTATAATTTCAAAAGGAGGAAGGATGTAATAATCAATAGTAACTCTATCTCCCAGGAGTAGTCACTGTAATTAACTCTAAATCTAAGGGTGTTTGGGAATGAACAGATCTAACCTTGGATTTTAATTAACAACCTAATTAGGAACTAGTTACTTTTGCAACAACTACATTCCATTTTCTATACAATAAAGTCAAGTCTGACAAAGCATGCCCGGCTGCTAAATGTAAAAAAGACAAAGTTATCTACATTATTGCATGATGAAAGTTAAGTAAATTATATATTTATGGGAATTAATATTAGAGATAGATGTCTCCACTATATATATCATGCATGTTTTGCACATGGTACGTGAATGTGAAAACAATGTTAATATTATCCATTCGTACCGTTGGACGGTGAAAATTAATTTCAACTTTAATTTATTAATATTTTTTTATAATGATAGTGACATTCGATGCATGTAAAATGATCCGTATTCATAAATAAATCGTGTAGATTTTTGGTAATAGGGTTGAACATTAAAATAATTTCAAAAGATTAGCAAAATAATAACATTTTAAAATTGAAAATGTGCCAAGCATGTAGATTATGCCAAACTGTGATTATGAGGCTGCTTATCATAAAGCTTTTCTTGAAGATTAGTATAATATTTCGAGTTTTTTTTTTTTTTTTTGGCCTATATATATGTATACTTTATCTTGTATCAAAAGTTTAATTTATTCGCTTATTTTTAGTCCACTGAATTCACCTTATTGAAAAAGATTATTGTTAATTAAGTGAAAATTATTTGATACGAAGGCAAACTCTTTATATCTTTTTGGCTAATTTATCAAATTAATTAATTAAGGTAATTCCGATGTTATTAAAGTTTTGTAGGTGTTTGTATTTATTTTGATATGACTGATATTTCTTTAATTAGATCTGAACAATACTGAAGGGATTACAATTTGTTATTGTATTAACAAGCACAATTATATTAGTTAGTCAGTTTTAATTAATTAATATATAGTTGAGATGGGTCATATTTGCGGATAAATATATGATTAACAGTCCCATTTATAAGCTGAATATGACGCATATATGCATGCCCTGATCCCACAATTACTTATGGTAAAGCATTCGTACATATTTAGGATTGCTCTATCATGTTTTAGATGATTATACCCACCTCCTCCCTTAGGCCTAGTTTGGTTGGGTTATCCCCCAACCCCATCGTTATATTTCTCATAATAATTAATAGACTTTGTATAATTGTATTGATGATGATGATGATTATTATTACTATTTGATAATGATGATGATAATTATTATTATTATTATTATATTGTTTGGTTGATATTACAAATTTCATAATCTTATTCGTGGTTTATATTGATTTGATTTCTTGAAAAAATGATTTTATGAAAAAAGAAACTGCATTTGAAGATTGCGCTTACTCATATCATTCATTTCAGTCGCATAATTATGAATTTTGTGGACTTAGTATTTATTACTAAACCAATTAAATTGATGATTAAATTAGATAAAAATCATAATCAAACCAAATCATTCCCATCAACCTAGACCTCAGTGATTAATTAATTAGCCATCCAATAAATGCGGAGTAGTGCACTAATTAATGCAAAAACAAGCTAAGAAGTAAACAAATTAATACTAAATACAAATTACATCATCATTAACATCAATACAAGGTATATATAATTACACTAAAAATGAAATTACATCAATATCCATGAACTCAATCCTAGCTGAAATTAAGGTACATGATAATAATTACTGCAAATCCTATAGTGATTATTGTGTTAATCAAATCGCCTTCAAATTAAGCTCGTGAAACTAGCTTTTTTGCTTCTGCGGTGTCGTATTATCCTTACTGCTTATTTCCACAAAAAATGAAGCATACACTGCGGTACTCACATAAACCGCAAGCCCAAGTCCCACAAAAACAACCAGCGTCACCACCGCATAAACCGGTTTCCCTCCACAAGAGTACGTCCCCAATTTCACTTGTATAAAATCCACTATCGAAAGCATCAAGAACGAGCAGCCCACAACGGATCCTATGGCGGATCCAAACAGCCCGTATTTGAGGTAATCCGGGTCGATATCTGCTTTGTGCGGGTCGTTTGGATCCATGTTGTTAAGCAGGTTGATGGCCAGTTTGAGGGATTGAGCTATGAGGGATGAGAAGAGGAAGAAGCTGAATGAAACGACTTCAAATACGATTAGTCTTCTGACTGTTTCCCGGCTGGCCGTGCATTCCGGCCGGGAGGCGGCGGTGGCTGCTTCTGGGACGGTGAGGGAGAAGCCGATGAAGATTGCCATGGTGAACAGGGAGTTTACGTTTACTATGCCGTCGAGGGCGGTGACGTGGATGCTTGTCTTCAACCGGCCGACGGTGGTGGTGGTGGTGGGATCCGCCGTGGACGGTGTGGTTGTGTTCTGTGTGTCGGCCGGGGAAGTATTTTGTTGCATTTCCATCCTGCAGACACATATATAGTATAGTACATATTAGAGATTAATCAATGCATGCCTCAAATCCAGTTAATTATAAGGCAACAGTCATTCAAATGATCTTCTATGTTAAAGTTTTTTTTTACCTCCTTTTTCGTTGTAAGGATCTTCTATTTTAAAACGGTGCACTTTCAAATTCTATTCCTTGTTTTAAGTACATATCAAGTGTATTAAATTTTCCTTATAAAAATTACGAAGTTGTGGATGTTACATAGGACTTAGCAGATATCCATGTAATCAATGGAATTTGAGAAGAAAATAGAGCAATACCGATGGTAATTAAGGATCAAGTGTAATTAGAGGAAAATATTTAATAAATTTGGTATATATTCTATGCAATGAAATAAGAAAATTAACACGGCATATGTCTTGAATTAGAGGATTTGAATTGAAAAACAATATTTTATGACCAATGGGACAATGCTTTTTTGGTGGATGAACATTGTGTGGATTGCGATATGTGTTTCATCATTTTAATTATGCATACATGTCAAGTGTATAATTTTATGAATAACTTGAAAGTAATGAATGAATGAAAATGTGTATATGTTGCGAGAGAGATTAATTATATATTACCCGTCGATGGTGGGAGAATTGACGGGAGAGATGGAGAGGCGCTTCTTGTTCATCATCTTGTTAGTTACCAAATTAATTGTGCTTTCTAGCTAGGCAGAATTACAAGCAAATGGAAATTAATTCTAATTTTTGGAAGCAAATTTAGTGTGTATAAATGAATGCATGTGTGGTTGTATATATAGGTCAAGGGTCTTCATGAATTACCCCGTGCGTGCATTTGTTGACCGAGGGACGTAACGATCAAGTTCCAAGTGGGTACGGTCTGCATAAGTTAATTAAATAATTAATAATTAATGTAATGATGTTAAGGACATGAGCTTATTAAAGTTGGTCTTGTTGAGTTTAGAAAGTGATTAATATGTGTAAAAAGTAGCTTAATAACGGTTTGAAGTAGTCAAGTCTGACGCTGCATGCATGCCTGGCTGCTGCCCAACAATATTATTAATAAAGGAATTATTGTATATATCTTGACGTCTTGCACGTGCATTCACAGTGCTTGTTTACCTAATTGGAGTAGGTTTATCATTAAGCAATAATTAATGGGAGGTTAATGGCATGGTTAATTGTGAAAGTTCCATGAATTTTTGCTTCTTTTTTTATTTCAACTGGGTCAGTACCTCTATATATATATATATATTTCTTTCTTATATATACTATAATAAATTAACGGATAATTGTTTCACATGTTATATATGGAAAGTTACAGAAAAGAGTAAATTATGTTATACCTCTTATGACAAATAAAATAGCCAGGAATTTATAAACTCTTTTGTGGAAAAAACAATAAGCATTTAATGTCCTTGTATTTTTAAAAATCATGAAGCACAATGCGTGACTACGGAGGAGATTAAAATGCATCTTTTTTAAAAACATATGTCACATAGTGCCTATTATTTTGTCATTGGGTTTTCTTTGTCCATTTCGTCTTTCTCAAGGGAATAAATTGCAATCAACCCTTACAAAAAAACAATAATTTTTTTGTCTTAATTTGATTGATTTTCATTATATGAAAACAATAAAAAATATCAGTTTAATTTTAATTTGTGATAAAATAACTCCAATGTTTCTATAAACATATTACTAATTACTAATAACAACAACCTATATGCAATTCTTATCACTATATCTTGCGGGTACAAAAATAACAATTAACAATCGTTTATAGTGACTCCAGATGTAGTCATCATCTTGATTCGATGCAATGATATTGCGGTTAACAATCGTTTATATTGACTCCAGATGTAGTCATCGTCTTGATTAGATGCAATGATATTGCTGTATTGATGATATAATGAATTTTTTCACTGAAAATTAATATAATTAACACATGTAATTAGAAATAACTTTTCTACAGTGTACTACATGTTAATCAATTTTCACGTTTCTGCCTCTAATACTTGAATAAAGAAACAAGAATGAAATGGTCAATCAATATCATCTAAATATTAATTTTCACAAACTTTCTTTAAGAACATCCAACCACTTTTTCAAAAGGTCTCTTTGATATAGGTCGACCTATATATTAAAAATTTAATTATGAGGATAACACGCACGAAAATGACCAAACTTGGCTGACCCAAATGCGTCAACTTTGACAAACGGAAAAAGCAGATGCGGAATTGTCAATTGCTGATTGTGCAAGTTGATCCAATCCACGCACGTTAATCTCTCAATTAATTGTTCCGCACGGATAAGTATAAAATATTACATTAATGATCCCACTTTCTGGAAGAATTAGAAATGTGGGTAAAAATTTAAGATTCCTGATTAACGGGACATCATGGGAAACGTGTAGAGTTGAACCAGAAGAGGAATGCAAGACACATGCAGTAGTTTTTCTGTCAGAGTCGTTGTTGTAATTAAATATTAGGGGATAATTGACTGAACGACCCTGGCTATGAGATTTTCACAATTACAAAAACATGATTTTTGAATTATAATAACACCTCTTAGCTATATATATCTATATATATATACACTAATATAATAGTAGTGCAGCTAACGAAAAATTTATAGGGTATGTGAAAATAAATTAAAGACAATATATTACAATCCTAAAAGCAAAAAGCACATTAGATTAACATATAGTCTACCATATTAATAACGTTCCAATACCAAGTACAACACCAAAAAGATCTTCGGTGAGTACTATATAGTAGAAATGCTTCTATTCATTAAAAAATCTCCAAAGTTACAATTTGATAGAAACAACTACTGTGCAGTAAAAATGGTACTATGGAATAGAAAATTTTTCAAAATTACCATTCCTTAGAAAAATGTCCACACATTAATAAGATCACTTGTAACCCTTTGATTATGAGACTTTGATTTTACCCGTTGCACACAGGGTAAATGAGCTATACTTGCTTTATATATGGCTATGTGGTGTATAGTTGCTTTGATGGGTATATAATTGACGTCATTAGTGTATGTTAAAAGAATACATACTATTTGTAAGAATTTGTAACTTGAAGGGGACTAAATGTAAGAATTTGTAAATTGGAGAGGAATAAATGTAAGAATTATAAATTTTTGCTTTTCCTTTAACGTTCTAAATTGGGGGTATTTTTGTCATTTTACAATTTCCATTTAAATTTCTTGACGGAACATTTTTGGATGGGAGGTGTTGGTAATTTTTGAAATAAGGGGGTAGGAATTCGTAATTCTACTATTCGGGGATATAAATGTAATTAACCCTATGGTACCATCTTCTTGACAATTGGTATCAGGCGCTACTATGGTTCAGGTACTTTCAATCTCGAGGATGATTTTCGAGAACACAAACTTGGGAAACAATTGAGAATATGTTGTTCTTAGTGGTTTAGAAATCACTAACTGGAAAAGAAAATGAGGCATATGTTTCCAAGGAATAGCTTTCATTCAGCACTTAATTTCCATGAAAATGTATGGACAGATGGAAGAATTCCAGGGGGGGGATATTTCCACCGAAGTCATAAAAACAATGGGTCATCAAGGACAACTACCTCCGAAGTGCCTTTCTTAATCTTAAACCATATGTATATAAATCAAAGTCTTTGCCCATATTTATTGTGGGTTGTTGAGATTTTGAATTTTAACAATGAAGTACGACAATTAATTATGTCGAAGATCAATCCTCTCATTCTTGCAAAAGAGATTGGAAGGACATTGCATTTCATAAACCTCTTATGTTACATACCACGTCGATGAACATGTAATTATTGCCAAAGTTAACATGTCCGAAGTTGCCAATTTGGGACAAAGGAGGTATCTTCAATAAGTGTGGAAGGAGAGTCAAAGTGAAGGTAGCTCAAGCAAGGGTCGGAAGCATCGTACCACAAGGATAGATATTGAGGTTGTCAATGCATTGGATTTGAATCAAATTAAGACAATTTGAACCAAACTTGATCATCAATTTTTATAATCGAATTCGATAAAGGATCAGGGTTCATTAATATCAAATTCAAATCCAAATAAAAATTTAAAATTCGGTGAGGAATCTAACCCAAATAATAGTAAATAATAATTATATTAAAAAATAATTAAATAAGGTACCTCTAAAAATATAAATTTCTATATTACTAATCTTAATGGCATATATATTACATTCTATTTAAGAGTTTTTATCAATAACTGCGTATAAGAAAATTATTTTAACGAAACAACATCACTAAAGTCCGAATCCGGATCTTTAACTAATTGGATTGCCTTTTCATATCTGATCCACCTATTTCAAATTATGAATATATATAATCAAATTTGATATATCAAATATTTTAATTGGTAAAAGATCATAAAATTCGGATAAAACTCAAAGAACCATTCCCAGTGTAGGGTCATCATTGAATAACGATAAACACAGTTCAATAACATCTGAAACATCAACTGCCCAACAAATTCAAGCTATATTATTTCGATTGAGAACCTCTATTTAAAATGTATTTCATATCCTATTTATGTCATAAATATGTGTTAAGTGTATTAAATGTTTTTTAATAAAATCATTCAATTGTAAATGGAATTGGAATAGAAAATGAAACACGTAATGAAATAGAAGACTCAAAATTAGAATATGAGTTCCATGCAAAGGATGCAAAGGTTGCCAATTAAGTAAATTAATATTACCATTAAACACCTTCTTTTAAGGTTAAGGCATATGCAGTAGTAGAGACATAAACAACAAGACCTAAACCCACGCCAAGACCCATCGTCACAATGGACCACACTGTTTTACCTCCGCAAGAAATCACCCCTAACTTCACCTGTATAAAATACACTATTGAAAGCGTCAGGAAGACGCACCCCACAACTGAACCAATGGCGGATCCAACCAACCCGTATTTGAGAGCCCTCTGGTCAATATCAGCTTTATGAGGGTCATCCCGATTCCTCACACAGTTGATCAAGTTGATGACCAGTTTGAGGCTTTGAGCTACGAGTGACGAAAAGAGAAAGAAACTGAAAGAAACAACCTCAAAAACGATGAGTCTTCTCACTGTTTCGGGGCTGGCTGTGCACTTGGGCTGAGTTCCAGCAGTTACAGCTTCCGGGACGGTGAGGGAGAAGCCGATGAAGATGGCGACAGTGAAAAGGGAGTTGACGTTCACTATGCCATCAAGGGCTGTCACGTCGATGCTTGTTTTCCCGGTGGTGGTGGTTGTGCTGTTTGGTTAAAACAGAGAGTAATTATCATTAACATATAACAAAATATGCACATGTAGATGTAAGAGCAATTAAGTACAAAGAAATCTAATATAGAAAGTAGCTGCAAAACACCTTCGGAATCACTGTTACATATCGTCAGTTTTAATAGCTTCCGTATCCTCTATTTCATTTCTTGTATATATATCATGTATATTTCATTTATAACTTGCTTACGCTTGATATGGAAGAGGGAAAGAAACATATAGCCTAGAAAATTCAAACTCTATAAACATATAATGAAACATATAAATTTTAAAGATAGAGAGAAAGAGAGAATACTTATTCATGATTTGGAGAAGAAAGGGGTAGATTATAAGTTTATACAACAGGAAA
>JACFYI010002230.1:4202901-4217698 GCA_014898755.1 Handroanthus guayacan
GATGTTAAATATATAAAAAATTGAAGCAAAATGAGTACATATAAAGCCAATTTAATAAGTAGGAGAAAAAGACTTACAAAACCAAAGCCGCCAGTTATCATTGAGGACTCAATCACGGCATAATCTCGTGGATACCTTGCAACAAAGATTTTAAGGTAAGGTAGTTCCTCAAGTATAGCATCAACACCACCTTTCTTACGTCCTTGTCTTAGAGCCTTATCATAGTCCTCCGGAGACTGGAAAGGCTTAAGCCTGTCATCCTTGAAGTTCAGATTGCTCACACTAATTGCTGGTATAAAAGAATTAGCGGAGTAACCTATGTAATCACTTTTGGTCAACTTAATCTGCTCCACCGTCAAAAGCGAACTCAGTTTTGCAGTATAACTCGATGTCAGTATAAGGACTACAAACAACCAGACGACCACTACGAATCTGGACACATTACTTCGTAATCTTTCCCCTGCAAAAACAAATAAACATGGAAAAAAAAAAATTAGAAGCAAACTAATCATCAGAAAGGGTCAACAGCAAAGTCCAGTTTTGCCTGAGAAATTACAATAACACCAGAATAGAGAGTTTACTGTGAGCATAAACAAGAGTTGAAGCCGCAAACCACACTGCCGTTCCAATCTGCTGAGCCGGAGGGCCCTGGAATTCTTCATTGATAGGATGTTCAACAAGCCAGATGATAAATCCAATCAAGAAGAAGGAACAGGCACTCATTATCCATAGATCTGGCTGTAGGGGCTTTAAGAAGAACCAAGGGTCTTTATCATCCAATTTTACTACAAAACCCAGACCTAAGCTGGAATAAGGCACCGTGAAGTCCACATATGTAGACCTGTTGGAAAGGATAGTTATATCCCCCACGGCAGCATCATAGTTCTAGATCATTCACAGAGCAAAATATAATATCAGCTAGAATTACATGAAAGATAAAGAAACAGGACGCGAGTTGAAATGTTTATCTCATCCTTTAGTTCCATATGTTCTGTCATAAGACAGATATTCAGAAGAAGTCCGACATTTGAATGATTTTATCTACTTATCTAACAAGAAACATTTTTTTTTTTTTTTCAAAAGACTCGTAGCATTTGAATGATTTCAGTGTTTCTCCTTTTATTTTGAAAGAAAAACAAGATACTCCAATATGCATCAAGAGCTGTTTCTCTCACAATACAGAAAATCAAGTGGAAAATGTTTCACAAAACATGTCAAGTGGAAAATCAGCCTGCAATTACCCAAATTTATATGACAGTAAGACACTGAGAAGACACAGTTTTGTGACACAACAACAAAAACTCCTGTTGGATTTTGATCCCCAGTGATGCTAGGCAATTGGAAGACAAACAGACCTGTAGAGAGACCTGATATACGAGATCGCTGTAACTTCCATGGTGATTGTAGAAAGGGATATATTCAAAAGATATCTCATACGGTAACTTGTCAACAGCCGCACGGAATACGTCTATACAAAATCCTCTGAAAATTGTTTTATTACTTTGCTGATCGTGATACATGCCTACCAATTCAGGGAACCTCCCATTTGCTGGAATTCCAATTCTAAAGCTTTTTCCATTCATTTCGGCAGGGAAACTTTCTGGAGCCGTTAAGGAGAATCCAGGCCAGATAATGTTTTCAAAAATATCAGCGGAAGAATTAATGGATGGATTTATTTCCTTCGTAAGTCCATTTGCAGAGTTCCAGAAACCTACTCTTCTTTCCCCCCTGCATATCACATTCAGTATTTGATAAGTATCCAGGAGACGAAACTTACCCACAAGCTCTCCAAACTTGCTGCTTGTAATCTTGCTCAAAATGGCTGAACCACTATCAGAAACTCTTAACCTGGCTAAGTCTAACTGCTTCAATCCTACACCTTCAGCCCAATTTTGAGAGTGTTTTATTCCTGCACTTTCAATTACCTCTGCCAAAGCCCAAGCAGCATTATATGCCTGCACACCAAACGTATTTAACTCCCAGAATTCCATATCAGACTCATTCTGTTGAAATTCCTTTCTCCATCCCAAAGTTAAATTTTGGATCTTACTTGATTCAGAAACATAAGATTTGAAACCAATGACTCCTCGCATTGACTTATAAACTGAAGAATCCAGGGAGTCCAAGAAATTCATGGTCTTGCTAGTCACAATCCACCCAAATCCTTCGCTCATCATCCCTAACATTTTTGCATTTATAAATACTTGGGATGCTAGAGAAGGTGACAAATGCACCAAAATTATTGAAACTTTCATCATCATGACTTTATGAAGTTCGCCGATGATGTGATCATCTGTTGCCCGAAGAGAAAAGGCAGTTTGATATGCAACATCCAAATGATTCTCGCGTAATATATCATGCATATAAGTTTGAGCTTGTCTTGCATCAGCAGTATCCTCGTACAAAAACACAAACCTTCTCCATCTGAATGCTTGTAAAAAGGCAGAAATGCCATGGAACTGATTGTTCTCATCTGTGGCAAATTGGATAAAATAAGGATGCTTATTGGATGACGGAATTGAAGAGAGGGATAATAATGGAACATTAGCTTTGTCCACTAGCCTGGACAGAAACAACTCTTCATTTGATATTTTTGGAATTATGATCGCTTGGACTTCAACATTCTCCAAAAGGTCAAGAGCTGCGCTTTGAAATAATATGCAATCTTGAGTCAGAATATTGCGTAAGTGTCTGGGATGATGATGGAAGAATTAGCATACAGATATGGTTTCAAATGATTTGAATTCCATACAAAAGAACCAGACCGGTCTGCAGAATGTACAGTGTACTCTATCCTATGTCATAAATGCACACCCAGAGCGCAGTAAAATAAAATAACCTGCTTTTTCCCTAGTATTCCTAGTCATTCAAATTCTCCCGTGTACTAATTAAATGAAGTATTATCAAGAAACCTTAAAACAAGTGGAAGAAAGAAGCGCCAGTTCAGGCTATGATAATATTGCTGGCTCAAAGAAAATCATGCAGGCCATAAAAGTGATAAACGATGCAGGCAATAGGCGATAAAAGTGATAAACCATGCAGACGATAAAAGTGATAAACCATGCAGGCAATAAAAGTGATAAGGCATATAAAATGTAATAGTCGTCCAACCATGCATGGATTCTGGGAAAGCAAAATCCAGGCTTGAAATTTGTATGCACAATTGAAAGAAAAGGCAAATGTTGTGATGTTATACGGCATCAAAAATTTAAATTATATGTTAGGCCAAACCACACACATTATTAAGCTCAGCTTTAGATGGAGCTGGAAGGGCAAGAATGAAAGTAGTAGTGGTTGCCCACTCAGCTAAAGTCCAAGGAATGTTTTTTTGCCGCTCAGCATGGCAGGGTCTTGATTCATGGACCCGTCTAGCTTTTGGCATTCTCCTTTTGTAACATACGCAAACATAAAAGAAAAACTAAGTGCTGCAATAAGCAAAACTCACCAGCAGCAATACAATGTAAAGAATCTCCCCTGGAATCTCGCACATGAAGAGCAATCCTTGTTCTGTACCCCTTATGCTGGTTGTAGAAGTCTTGTATAGCCATCGTAATGCAGCTCTCGACAACCTTCCCCACCCATGATCCCGCATCAACAATCACACCAATGTTGATACTAATCTTATCACCATTATCCTGTAGTGATACCTTGTGTTCATCAGCATAAAAGTGACTGGGAAATTTAAGCAACAGTACACATAAAACAAAGGCCCCAGTCTTCATTATTTCTCCAACTCTTCGCAGATAAGTATTTTCAGTTCGTGCATTTGAAGTCATCGTCGTTGTATAAAGAGTTACAAATGCCAAGAAATATGGAACTTACATCCTCAACCCCAGCCCCACGCAAAGTTGCTAGTCAACTTATGAAATTTCCGAGTGGCTTTCAGCCAAATTGAATATTCAGACATTCTTGACCAAGAAAACAAGAAAATTGTCACGGTAGATGCAGCAATGTCTCTTTCAGGGATCCTGTCCAACACGCTATTGTCTACAATTTCCTGAAGCCTCATCAGCTTCGGTCATTCAGAAAATTTTGAAACACACAACTGGTGATTCCAGAAATATTAATCACTAGGTCAAAAATTAATTATTAATAAATAAAGAAAATAGTGATTAATCACTGCGGGACGCGCGAGTGCATGTGAGTGTGTGTTGTGCTTATTTCTTGCATGCTCACCTTGTATCATTTATAATAGAGTAAAATACGCTTTGGTCCTGTACTATTCCTCATGCAATACTTGGGAAAATTGCAAATTTACTCCCTCAACTATGGTCTCTCTTCATTTCAGTCCATTTTGTTTGGGTGTTAAGACTATTGATCCATTTTTCCAAAAGATTTAACACATTTAGTATTTTTTTTTTTTTTTTGTAATTTTAGTTCATTGGGCCCTAATTTTTTAAATTAAGCCCGAAATTGTCCTAATTAACTTTAATCAAGCCTCAAATTTGGGGACTTTTCGCCATATGGCAAAGGCTTGTCATGTCGCAGCCACCTCATTATTTTCACTTAACAAATAATCAAATGACAAAAATTACTTAAAAATAATAATTAATACCGAAATAATTATATTGCAAAAAAAAAAGAAAAATATATATATATATATAAAAGAATAAAATGCAATTAACAAATTGAATTTTGTATTGCAAAAAAATGCAATATGGAAGTTAATAACTTTATATCACAAAAAAATAAATTTACATAGGTCTTTTATTTTGTTTTGTTTCTTTTTCCAACATTTTTTTAAGGCTTTTTTTTTTAGTGCAGCCTTTTTGAAAAAAAAATCCATAAAGTTTTTATTAATTTTCTTTTCATATTCTAATTCTCTTTATTAAGTCAAAATAATGAGGTGGCGGCGACATGGCAAGCCTTTGCCACATGGCGAAAAATTCCTAAATTTGTGACCCGATTAAGGTTTATTATAACAATTTCGGGTTTAATTTCAAACATTAGGGCTCAATTGACTAAAATTGCCAAAATTTGTACTAAATGTGCAAAATCTTTTGGGAAAATGGACCAAAGTGCTAACCCCCAAATAAAATGGACTGAAATGAAAAGAGACCATAGTTAAATAACCAAATTTGCAATTTTCCCTGCAATACTTACCCCCTACCCTATGAAAATCATGAGTTAACCCCCTAACGTTAATCAACCATTAGTTTTTCTATTAAATAAAGTGTGCTTATTACCAAATTACCCTTCATACTCTTATTTAAACATGCAAGCTCCAAACATCCTCAATATTTTTTTTCTTAATTTAGTTCATAGTCGAAAATTTTGCTTCTCAATTTCCATCATTCAAATTTTTATATTTTATTTTCTCCAAATTCTTAGAAATATTGAATATGTTAGTCATTCAACTCATTATTTGATTAATTTCGAAAGTATAAATTCTTATATTCTGTACAATATCTTATTGGAAGCAAATATCTATACAAAACAAACAAATTAGTTGAATATTTTACTCTATTTTTATCATTTATTTCTAAGACACTTAAGTCTCATGTAACTATAAATTAAGCTCGTCTAGTAGGCCATATAGTGTTGATGCGGTGTCACTTGTAGGCCATATATTCCCAAAGACTTGAAATTGACAAAATGCATCATATGGATGTTTGCTTTTAACAACACAATATAGGAAATACATGTAGTTATACTTTAAAAATTAATTAATTATGATTTGAATTACTAACATAAATAGCATGAATAGTCCGAATTTAAAAATTGTTCAATATTTCCAAGAATTAAAGAAAATAAATAACAAAATATGAATGATGAAAATTGAGGAGCAAAATTTTGGACTATAAATTGTATAAAAAGACATTGAGATTGTTTGGAGCTTGCATGCTTAAATGAGAATATGAAGGGTAATTTGATAATAAGCACACCTTATTTAATGGAAAAATTAACGGATGACTAAGATGGGGGTAATTAATGATTTTCATAGTACAAGGGTAAGTGTTACATAAGGGATAGTACGGGAGGGCAAAGTGTATTTTAAACTTTAGATAAGGGATAGCTACCTTGTGTTTGTCAACATAAAAGTGACTAGGAAATCTAAGCAACAGTATACATAAAACGAAGGCCTCAGTCTTCATTATTTCTCCAACTCTTCGCAGTTAAGTATTTTCAGTTTTTGCATTTGAAGTCGTCGTCGTTGTATAAAAGCCAAGCAATACGAAACTGACATCTTCAACCCCATCCCGAAACAAAATTGCCAGTCAACTTAAGAAATTTACGAGCATCTTTCAGCCAAGTTGAATATTCAAACAATGACCAAGACAACAGGAAACTGTCAAGGTCGATTCTGCAATGTCTCTTTCAGGCATTTTGTCGAACATCTTATTGTCCACAATTTCCTGAAACTTTATCAACTTTGATCACGCGGAGAAGTTTGAAACGCAAAAGACTGGCTATGATTTTCATTTCATCATTCCAATTTCAAGTTCAATCCAATCCCACATCACCACATGCTTTTGCTTCGTTTTGATATCCTACAAATCCTCCGTTCTAATTTGTTTAATGTTTTAGAGACATGAACTACGTTTCTGTAATTTATTTTCAAACATGTAATGAAAATAGTATTTTCTGAATAAGAAAAATATTTGTCAAAAGTTATGAGCACTCTAGATCCTCTATTAATTTTGTATTGGCCTAACCAAATGGATCACTTCCATTAAAATTATGAGTATATGACTCCAATGATAAATTAATCAAGGAATGATTTAGAAATGAATGTACTAATGTGCTTGTATTGGTTGTTATGCTTGTAGTATTATAAGAGAAAAATTGTAAGTACCAAATCATACAAATTATAAAAACAACCAAAAGATATATATAAGGACTGAATATTAGGTCTTGTCCAGATTCATTATAGTCACCAAATCTTACTACTTAGTAAACTCCATTCGATCTGAGTTACTAAGGGAGATTAACGATGTAATATAGTTTAATCGCCCGTTTGATACAAGTGATTACGGTTGTGGGTATGTCCTACACTAATGCTGAGCCCGTACTGTATATGAGATTACCCTTTATTTGGATCTATGCTCTAACCCAAGATTACAATCTCTGCTTGAAGACTAGCTCAAATCTAGTTTTGCAATTACAAAATTGTCCCTTTTTTAAGGCAAATTACACCACTTCAAGGGACAAAAAATGTAATTTGCATTGTCAGTGGTACATAGTCCATAATATCAAACATAAGACTACCAATTGCATGTGGAATTTGGTAATATCGAGGGCAATCTTATGTATCACACAGGTGATAACATTCTAAAATTCCCCTTATTGGTCAACAGGCTAATGATAATACACCCCCCAAATTCTAAATCAAAGGGAGATAATTTTAGTTGGGTTTATAAAGTTGTAAGCTTGATCCAGTCTACGTTGCCAATGAGCCCCTAATTTAATTTAAAAATGTAAAAAGCAAAATTTTACAAATTTTTTATGGTTTGATATTCTAAAATCATACTTACCCGTTTGATTTGAGTTTAGTGTGATATTAGGGCCCCTTCATAATCACTTTCATCTCTCGTTTGACATTCACCATGATTAACCGGTCAATCCAGCACTAGCCTCAAGCTCATCACTGTTCATGTAATTAGATCAGACTAAAATCTAGAAATGGGGAATGAGATTCTTCAATTTCACCCTAATCAGCAATATGACTGGGTATGCTTTTATAGGGTAGTCCTTTACAATCATAATTAATATTTTTGCTTATCTACGATAAGTTGACTACTCATTACTATTACTTTCGCATATCAAACGGGGTTAAAAATTAACAAAATGTGATGACTTCTGACCTAATTGATTAGGATGAGATCTCATAACTATAAGGTTATATTTGACTCCCGCCTAACTGTGCGAGCTTATTTTCCATAGCATAATAGCTTTGTATTCTACAGTATGATAACTTACTAACGTATTCAACATATGAATATACTGAAGTAATTATATTGATATATTGATGATATATCGATTAAACATAAACATTTCTTTAAAAAAGAATTAACAAAATCACTTTATTGTTTAAAAGTGATTATTTTAAATAATATTTTAATCAATAAAATATTAGATTAGACAAAATTAAACTGGCGCAAAGTCAAATCCACTCGTTAGGTGGCAACAGTAGTAACAAAAGTCAAGTCAACATATAAAACCACTTAACAAACTTTACATCATAAGTTCTTAAATTCAACACACAGTACAAAGTCTTAATTGGTGTTGGTGGGTGGGGTTGGGTGGGTGGGGGCGCGGGCGGGGGTGGGGATGCATCCCCTGGTCAGACCTTTAGTTGCTTTGGACTTTTTCACATTGAGGTTGGAGATAACTTACGAGCAGTTGATATTAAAAATTGCAAAGACAGGCAATTTTTGCACACTAAATGTGTGTGCTAAAAATGTTATAGCATAAAATTAAATAAATGTGTATTCACTTTTTATAATATTTTAAAGCATTGTTTTTAATGATTTAATGTATATATTATATTTGATTTTTAAAATACATGAAACTGTACAAAATTATAGTAATGGATTGTGAGTTATAACAATGTTATTTTTCTTTTAATAGCACTATTAATTCCGTACATGGTCTCCATGTATATTAAAAATAGTAAACATTAGTATTTAGTGACAAAATATAATTTTTTTTTGTCACCTTTTTATATAAAATTAGTGATAGTTTCATATTGTCATTTAATTTTTCGTAACTCATATTATATATTTTTGTAATGGAATAAGTTAATATTCAATTAAATGTATATAATCTATAAAGAAAAAATTATACATAAATTATGCATGTAAAAGTTAGTAGTTTCAATTGCCTCTGCTAAAGCCCAAGCAGCATTATATGCCCAATATACCAATATACCAAATGTGTTCAACTCCCTGATTTCCACATCAGGTTCGGTCTGATGAAATTCCTTTTTCCATCTCAAAGTTAAATTCTGGATCTTAGTTGATTCAGAAACATAAGATATGAAACCAATCACTCCATGCATTGACTTATAAACTGAAGAATCCAGCGAGTCCAAGAAATTCATGGTCTTGCTAGTCACGATCCACCCAAATCCTTTGCTCATCATCCCTAACATTTTTACATTTATAAACACTTGGGATGATAGAGAAGGTGACAAATGCACCAAAATCATAGAAACTTCTATCATCAAGACCTTATGAAGCTCGTTTATGATTTGATCATCTGTTGCCCAAAGAGAAAGGGCAGTTTCACATGCAACATCCAAATGATTCTCCTGTAATATATCATGTATATAAGTTTGAGCTTGTCTTGCATCAGCAGTATCCTCGTACAAAAACACAACTCTTCTCCATTTGAATGCTTGTAGAAAGGCAGAAATGCCATGGAACTGATTGTACTCATCTGTGGCAAGTTGAATAAAATAAGGATGCTCATTGGATGTCGGCGTTGAAGAGAGTGATAATAATGGAACATTAGCTTTGTCCACTAGCCTGGCCAGAAGCAACTCTTCATTTGATATTTTTGGAATTATGATTGCATGGACTTCAACATTCTCCAAAAGGTCAAGAGCTACACTATGAAATAATATGCCTCACATGTTATGCGTTACAATATCACAGTTCTTGTGAAGTTTTCAACGTCCTAATAGCCGAAATTTTTTGGGTGAGCCCAGTTGGACTACTATTCCCCTTAGTTTATTTGATCGCCCTACTGGACCAATTTTTCCCTATAACTGTTGCTACTGGGTAAGGAATTCCCTGGGATCCCATTAATTGTGATGTCATATGGGATAATCTGAAAATCGGACAATTACTTAGATTTTCAAAGTACTCCAATCATTAAATGTCGATGCATACAAGGATACAACATTGTCTTAAAACTATGGTAAACAAAGACAAACCAAACCTCAATTAGGCAACATTTTCTTGACTAACATGGCATGAACAAGAGCCGTTGTCCTCCACAATGATCATCAAAAGAACACAGGTGAAATTTTGACTAAGTTCTTTGTTATCTGTCGATAAACCTACCACTTAAATTTCTGAGAGAGAGGTACCATAGCATGAATGTGAGTTTCCCTCCTTCGAGAACTCGAGAAACTAGATATATGTTGGACAATCTTTCACAGAGCACGAACATCAAAAGTACAAGAAACAGCCGCAAATTTAGAGATTCCGCTTATTTTAAATAGACCAAAAATTTGTAATTGGTCAGAACATTGGCCTTAATTTATTGAGTGTTTTGAGATGGAAACGGTGATGGATCCCTAAACCATTTCTTCTCCATCTCTGCATGTTCTCCTTCTTCTATGAGTTCGGCAGTTACTCTTGATATATCATGGATCAGCGGTGACCAGACTGAAAAACAAGCGTAAATATAATAACAACGCCAAACTAATGATAACTTAGATACCCCACAAGCATAGAGGCTCGATCCCATTGAGGTAATTTCCCCATTCATGAATCCGGTGGAGTTTTGCCCTAGAAAAATACCTTGAAAGATGAGAAACCCAGTATATCAACTGTTTCAAGTCTTTTAAAGTCTTGATATGAAACAACATTAAGTATCACCATAGCCCCCCAAGTTCAGGGGTTTGGAAGAGGTATATGATCATCTCATTCCCACTATCGACATCAATGATGATGACCCATAGCTCGCATACTAGCTCAACCAATTGATGTATTGCCCTGCTATCACTTATTTGGATGGGAATTTTGCCTAGAAAACATACCTCGATGTGTGAGAGAGGAACCCGTTGTATCAACTATCTCAAGTCCTTTGATTCTCAGTGTGAGACAACACTAAGTATTCTCATGGATAATAAAGAAAAATACAAAATTAATTCTCGGATAATTTTTACTAAAACAACACCAAATAAAATGGGATGCTTATTGATCAATAGTTACTAAATCAAAGCCATCAAATTAAAGGCTCGTGCAACTACCAGCATACATACAGAGACAAGGGTGCATGCCTTTCTTTTCTTGATCTCAACTAGCAATTTGTCCTCTAGGTTTCGATAAGCTGGCTTACAATCTCATGGACCATGACGCTTTAATCCCTACACATATCAGGATGCAAATAATCTCTTCATTTCAATAAGCTGGCTTACCAAACCTTCCCTAGGTTTGGCAATATAATAAAAACTAACATTTCAAGAAAATTGGAGGATGTTTACGTTTCATAAAACTAACATCTCTTCATCCTACATCTGTCCTCCTTGTGTATATTTACACACTTGAATAGCTGTAATCCTTGAGATACTTAACACCCTCAACCCAACAATCTCGATAACATATTGCTTCAGATATGAATACATATGCTTCTAACATGTTAAATGGGTAATATGAAATTACCGACCCTATATAAGGATGAGGATTTCAGCTCATCTGTGATCGTGCTGGGATTGAACCATGCCCCAAACGTATGCCTCAAGAAATGAACATGATATATAATGAGACTAAAGCATGTTTCTTTCTTCCTTAAATATCTTCTTTCTTATAATCATATTTATAGAAAATGTTATCCGTACATCAATGGCCATTCGGAGAAGGTAACTTGTATATGGTAGAGGAAGGATTATACATATAAATATATATAGACAAACATAAGATGAAGAGTACAAAACCCAAATCAAACCATCAGAAAATAGTATATACATGGAAAACATTTTGATAATTTTACATTATCCGGCATCTTCCCCATCAACAATATTAACCATCCTGGGAAGCATCAAAGTAAGCATCCCTTTTCCTCTGTCCAACACTGCGGAAATATAGTGGTTGATCGGTGTTATGCACCCAAGGAAATTAACAGAATAATTAACAGAGAAGAAAGGTTGGGAGAGATAGAAGAAGAATTGAGGTGGGAAAAAAGAGACTTATACTTAGGTAATTGCTTGAGGAAAATACTCCAGAATACATCATATTTATAGTCTACTAATTGTGCGAAATCATTGGAAATAACAGAATTGATGAAACAAACGTGACCCAGGCCTTCAGCAGCTTCCCTTCATTTCTTCAGTGCGCTCGCTTGTGTCAGGATTAGTTACAACTTCCTTTTCATCTCCACCGCCCATCTCTTGTTCCGCATCTACGGCCTTGATCGAATCTGGTGTTTTGGTGCCACTGGTGTCGTTTCTCATATTCTTCTTGCTCATCCAACTGTCAGCACTCTTTTCCATCCAAGGGCACCCGTCAAACCATTTAGTAGCCGTTGTAACAGCCGGCAATTTTTTACGAAGTAAGAAGAAAAGAACTACGAGCACAGCTATAGATTTAGATATCCCACTTAAAAGAAATAGACCAAAAAAATCATCCCTGGTGAGAGGGTTGGGATTATTAGGCTGTTCGGGGTCCTGAGATGATGGTGATAATTGACTTGAAAACCATTTCGTCTCCAATTGCAGAAGTGTTCCTTCTTCTCTAAGTTCAGCAATTGCTCTTGAGATATCATGGACCAGCGGTGAACCTTTCGGAAAAGCCTGTAGGATTTTAAACATATGAAAATTAACCAAATTGAGTACTTATAAAGCCAATTCAGGGGGTGTTTGGGGGAGCTTATAAGCTCTTAAAACATTTTGTAAGATATTTAAGAGTTTACAAGATATTGTGAAAAAGTCTTTGGTAAAATTTTGAAAAAAAAATCTTATTAGCTCCCAAATTAATAAGTTCTAAATTTAGTTTTAAGATCTTAACAACACACTTTTAATTTTAAGTATAGTAATTACAAAATTGTCATTACTAACATCTGATAAGCTCCAAGATCCTATTTTATCCAAACACTCTCTTAATTAAGTAGGAGAAAAAGGTTTTCAATTTAAACATATAATTTGTAATGGAGGACACTTACAAAGCCAAAGCCGCTAGTTCTTATTGAGGACTCAATGACGGCGTAATCATGTGGATACTTTGCAACAAATATTTTAAGGTAAGGTAGTTCATCAAGTATAGCATCAACACCACCTTTCTTTCTTCCTTGTCTTAAAGCCTTATCATAGTCCACATGAGACTGAAAAGGCTTAAGCCTGTTATCCTTGAAGTTCAGATTGCTCACACTACTTGCTCGTATAAGAGAATTAGCTGGGTACCCTATGTAATCACTTTTGCTTAACTTAATCTGTTCAACGGTCAAAAGCGAACTCAGTTTTGCAATATAACTGGATGTCAGTATTAGGACTACAAACAACCAGACGCTTCCTACAAATTTGGACACATTACTTCGTAATTTTTCTCCTGCGGAAACAAATGATAACAAGGTGTCAATATTATTGTTTCTTAAAATATACAAATTTAAATGAGTTGCCTAGTTAAGACTAAAAACAGAAATTTTCTCATAATACACTGGGTTTTAAGTTCATCACACACCTCAAATACATGAAGATGCACCTTAGATGAAAATATGAGTAAGATGATGGATATCATAAGATATGCCTGATACATGATATCATAAGATATTCCTGAAACATGTGTAATGATATGCCCTATGTCCAGGAATGCATCTGCTGTTGTGTTCATAAAACAGGGAAAAATTTTTAAAGAAGAAAAGTAATAATCACAAAGGCAAATCCTGTTTGATTAAGATTTGACGATAAGGCCAGAATAGAGAGTTTACTATGAGCATATACAAGAGTTGAAGCAGCAAAGCACAATGTTGTTCCAATCTGCTGTGCTAGAGGGCCTTGGAATTCTTCATTGATAGGATATTCAACAAGCCAAACAATAAATCCAGTCAACAAAAAGAAACAGGCAATCGTTATCCACAGATCTGGCTGTAATGGCTTTAAGAAGAACCAAGGGTCTTTATCATCCAGTTTTACAACAACCCCTGGACTTGAATCGGTATAAGGCAACGTGAAGTCAACATAAGCAGACCTGTTGGAAAGGATAGTTATGTCCCCCACGGCACCATCGTACTTCTAGACCATTCATGAAGAAAAACACAATATCAGCTAGAATTACATTAAAGAAAGAGAAATATAATTCAGTTTAATGTGTTTATCTCATTCCCTGGTTCCACGTTTTCTGTCATAAAATAGATATCCAGGAAGAGTCTGATATTCCTCACAAGTGGGTAGTCTATGTATTTAACTAGAAACGTCTTTAAACAAGCAGAGCATTTCAATGATTTCAGTTTTCTTTTCTTCTGAAAGAATAATCAAGATAGTCCAGTTTATGTACAGAACTGTTTCTCTCACAAAACACACTATGAAAACAGAAAATGTTTCAGAGAACACCTCAAGTAGCAAATCAAGCTGCAGTTACCCAAATTTATATGACAGTAACATGTTGAACTGGCCCAGTCTGTGAAACAACATAATCCTGCTGGAAATGGTGAGAACTTACCCTATGATGTTAAACAATTGAAAGAGAAACAAACCTGTAGATGGACCTCATATACTAGGTCGCTGTGACATCCATAGTGATAGATATATTCGAAAGATATCTCATATGGAAACCTATCAACAGCTGCATGGAATACATCTATACAAAATCCACGGGGAATTGTTATATTCCTTTGCTGATCATGATGCAAATGTACCAATTCAGGGAACCTCGCATTTGCTGGAATTCCAATTCTAAAGCTTTTTCCATTCATTTGTACAAGCCAGCTTCTCGGAGCTGTTGAGGAGGACCCAGGCCAGATAATGGTGTCAAGAAAATTAGAGGAAGAATTAATGATTAGATTTAATTCCTTCATAAGTCCATATGCAGATTTCCAGAAACCTACTCTTCTTTCACCTCCACCTATTACATTTAGTATTTCATAAATATCCGGAAGCTGAAACTTCCCCACAAACTCTCTAGACTTTCTGCTT
>JACFYI010002230.1:4260858-4273406 GCA_014898755.1 Handroanthus guayacan
TTTTCTCTCGGCAGCGGTCAAGTTATTGGGCAGCTTGCTTTCGCCCCATCGATAAAACTGAGGAAATTCATGCAAGTTTCGAGGTGATGCCAATGACGGAATGCGTTCATATATCCATGCCTGCCATTTAAAATTTCATTGTTATATTCAACCAATCATAAATAGAAGTAAAACTGTTATTAAAATAAATAAAACACCTACCGTTAAGCCAACGATGCAGCCGTTCAAATACTTTTTTGGGGCATCCTTCCCAGTTTCTCCTCCACAGTGACTTCTCATGTCATCCACAATAAATCTGTATGCAGCTTTCCCCCATGCATACAAACCAATTCTTGACAAATCATCCAAATAGGGTAGCAAAAATCGTGGTGTCCAATAATCACTTGTTGGAAATAATATACAATTAAAAACTAAAAGTATATACAACCTACTAAAATCTCCCAAAGCCTCCTCACTTTCTTTATTAACAAATTGCTCTAACTTTTTTACTATATTAGAACGGTTGACATTTTTAAATTGTCCACCGAATAATCGAGCAACTGTTAGAGTCTCCATTTTTAGCTTTACATAGATCGATTGTCCCACTTGTTGCAATCCTAAAACCATAGAGAACTTGGATGCAACAAATGGGACTTCAACATCTTCTCCAAAAATAAATGACAGCTTCTTCACATCAAATCTTCTTAATATAGCTTCAATTCGAATGAAGCTAGTGTTTAGTTTGGGCATGTTAAAATATATATAAAATGGAGTTTTTTTTAGTGCCTCAATATGTTTTAAACCCATTTTGGGTTTTAAGCTCTCCATAGTTGACTGGAAATATTGTGGGGAGCATCGAGAGTAGAGGTCGCGTACTCGAGGAGCCATTTCTGTAATCAAAGTTAGTACTCAAAGTCTTAGTTTCTGATTTTGGAAAGAAACCAACATATAATTTATTTAAATTGACCAAAATTCCATCAAATATTTAATCCAACAATCAATAAACCAACATAGTTGAATCCAACAATCAATAAACACTCTTTAGTTCAAAAATCAATTGTAGATTTGAGTACTAAAATAAATTAATAAAAAAGGGAATAAAATCCAATCCCAACAATCTAAATACCATAAACACTCAATTAAACAAACCCAAATTCATTCAATCATCTAGATCGTATATTTAGGTTCTGAAATTAAATGAAGCACAAAACCTAGCCAATGGAGTACAAAATCTAACCAATGGAGCACATATTCAGCCCTTTCAAGTACATTTTTTGGTTCTACAAGGATAAAACCCAATGAATCAAGCACAAATTCAGAAATAATCTCTATAATTTCAACAATCAAAATACCATAAACAGTCAATTAAACAAACCCAAATTCATTCAATCATCTAAATCGTATATTTAGGTTCTGAAATCAAATGAAGCACAAAACCTAGCCAATGGAGTACAAAATCTAACCAATGGAGCACATATTTAGGCCTTGCAAGTACATTTTTTGGTTCTTCAAGCATAAAACCCAATCAAGCAAGCATAAATTCAGAATAATCTCTACAATTCCAATAATCTAAATACCTATAAACACTCAATTAAACAGCCACCAATCTAAATACCTATAAACACTCAATTGAACAGACCTAACAATTAAACAGCCAACAATCTAAATACCTATAAACACTCAATTAAACAGACCCAACAATTAAACAGCCAACAATCAAATGGAGCACAAAACTTAGCCAATGAAGCACAAGACCTAACCAATGGAGCACAAATTAGGCCGTTTCAGGTACATTTCTAGGGTTCTTCAAAATTTCTCTACAATTCCATATAATGTGTACAATTTAATACCCTAAATTACTTAGATAAAACTCCAAATGAAAAGAGTTCGAAAAAGAAAAAAAAAGAGAAAAAATACCTTCAATTTCTTTGAGAACAACGCGAAGAGGGCCGCGAAGAGAGACGCGAAGAGAGGCGCGAAGAGAGACGCGAAGACAGTCGCGAAGAGAGCCAAGACAGACTCGCACAGACACGCGAACAGAGAGGCGAACAGAGAGGAAGGAATGCAAAGGAACGGGAAGACGAGAGCAACAAAGTTCAAGAGAAACCGTTTGTTTTGCAGGCGGGAAATGGACAGAGAAGAAGGCAAAATGAGGGCAAAACAGGAGATGAAATCGCTTCTTTGCTTAGAAGCGCGTTTCCACTTGTTTAGGGAGGGACTCAGCAGTTATTTGAGATTTTTTTAAAGGTAATAAGGACCTTCCACACCAACTGGGAAATAAACTCTAAGAAAAAAGAAAAAAAGGGGAGGAATCTCTCTAAAAATTTAAAGAGGGACTGATCTCTAAAATGAAAAAGGGGTTAGGGATTTTTTGCTAATTTCCCGTTGAAATAATATTGAAAAATAAAAAAAATAAAGTTCGATTGTTTAGGAAAAAAAGTAGTTGAATTGCTTATTTAATACAAAGATAACTAAAAGAACTTTTAGTTATTTACCAGTAAATTAAGATGCTGTTAAAAGCACATGCCAAGGTATTTTTAATTTAAGTTACTTAAGTTTAGCAGTTTTACCTTAATTTCAAACACTCTATTTCAGCCTAACTAAAAGTTGAAAAATATTTTTTTTTTTTTTTGACATTTGCAGACACTCGAAGGGGGAAATAAAGTCAAAAACCTCTTTAAACAGACACAAAATATTGTACCTTAATAAATAATGAAATAATGCATACTTTTAATGAGGGTTAAATTCACTTTGCCTCCTTGTACTATGGGAATATAATCAAAAACCCCCCTATACTATGTAAATCTTCAAACACCCCCCCCAAACTACTCCTAAAGAATGGCTTATGCCCATTTTGCCCCTCTATATATATATTGCATGATTTCATTTATTGCACAAAATAATAAAGACACAAAAGTTCATTTGGTAATCATAATTATATGATATTTTGGATAGATCAATTTTATAAATCATCACTAACAACTATATCTTATATTTAAAATTCACTCGGGAATAAAAGTTCCCATTAATTTGAAATTCTATAAATGTTCTCAACTACTTGAAAATAGAAAATAATTCTTAAATCAATAAGTCATAATATGATTTATAAAATTGACTTAGAATGTTGTTGTATTAGTTCAATCAGTTAGTATATTCAATATTTAAATCTTATAGATTGGGGGTTTTTTCAATTAATCTTAGTATGTGTTAAAAATTTTGAAAAATGTTAACAATCATAGAATTATATGAAAAAATAAATATTATTTGAATATTTTATGATCATATATAAAATGTATTATTTTATACACTAAGATAGATTCAAATAATCCCATTTGCAAATCTTTTTCCTTTTTTTTCTCTTCATTATTTTGTGCAATAAATTGAATTTACATAATATATAAATATTAGCAGGGGCAAAATGGGCATAAATAATTTTATAGGAAGAGGTTGGGGGTGTTTGAAGGTTCATATAGCATAGGGAGGTTTTTTATTGTACCACTATAGTAGAGGGGGACAAAGTAAATTTAACCCTTTTAATAATAGTAATTAAATAATATATAGCTTTAAAAGGAAAATGGCATATCAAAATTTAACAGTCATCCTCAATTTTTCAAATGAATGTTCCAAAAAAGTGAGATCAGATTAAATTTGAGGTCATACATACCTAGTAAAATAAATATTATAAGTTAACTTTTATATGTTCAAAAATACATGATTTTGAAAATATTTAGATCATTTTTTAATATTCATACTTTCGGAAAAGTAGTTAAATCAAAATTTAGATTATGAGATGAACGACGTGCATTGTACAATTTATCTATAAAGAACATAAATGCATTTGAAAGTGAATAACTCATTGTTATGTGATTGCTTTGAGTTTTGATGCGGTTATATAGTTCTCAATAATATGACAGTAGTTGGGTTTGGCTAATAAAACGAGATAATGCTTTGATGTTATTAAGGCTGAGCGTGTGACGCGCTTGCTATTTTGATCATTAAATCATTGCCAACATTGCCTTGAATTCGTCAACTCTTGTGAAACTTCTTACTTTTCTTCGTAAAGGATTAGATCTGAATACCCGGGTGACGATTGAAGGTAAAAATGTTGGTAAAACATTGGCAGGCATTGAAATTGAATAGAGTAAATATAAAATGTTTAGGGAAAAAAAAAAGAACAGAGAATTGCTTGAGTTGTTTGATTTGAATCGTTCAACACTAGTTGATCCATAGTAGATTGAGAACAACGAGGTTCTTCTAAAGTTTAATGAAACACTTTTCAGGCAATGAGATGGTGCACTTTTTCGATCTCTTTGCTAGAACATCTAGGATAACATAGTTAAGGTAACAGCATTAAATATTTTAAAACTAAAAAAAAGAAAACTTCCCAACAAGTAGTATTATTGACGTGTTCTTTTGCTTATGATTCCAGCAATCAGATTTCCTACTTCCTCGCTGCTATCCTCCTGCACATGATGCCCCGCCTGAAGGGGGAAACATTATTATAAAAACAAATAAAACAAAAACAAAAAAAAAAACAAAAGCAAAACAAGAGATGAGATCATTAAAACAGAAGGATTGAGACAAAATACAAATGATGCCTAGAAATTCTCTAGAAACAATTATATTTTAGCTCCAACGGCTATACTTTATAACAGCAATATTTGATTTCATTTCCATCCCTTTATCCATAAAATGCATTAAATTTCTACTCATTCTAAGTTCCAAAATTTTACAATTATTTAGTCATGAAATCAAAATGTTATGGGTTAGGGGCAAAATATATAGTTTACTTATCTATTTTGCTAATGTAAGCATTTTCCGTCCAAAACTCCAATGGTAGTGACAGTTTGATAAACATTGCCATTTTAAAGGGGAAGTAATTTTAATTCTTGAAATAAGGAAGTGAGCTGATAATTTCAGTCCTTCAAAAAGGGTATAGATGCAAACCCAAGTTTTTATGAGTATGATGCATTACCATCGGAAGTGTGATGAGTCCATGTTTGGATTCTTTGCAAAAATCTTCGACGCCTTCAAAGCTTAACCAACGGTCCCGTAGACCCCAGCAAACAGTTGTTTCAACTTTCCAATTCTCATCCATAAGTATCCTTCTCATATCTTCAACATAGGCCTACAAAAATCAAGCAAGATGAAGGTTTTACAGTTTTACCAAAACAGCTAATATTGAAGTTAGAAATCAAACACAGAAATCTGCACCTTTAGTTCCTTCTTCATCGACCTACTAATTGCATTCAGAGCAAAACCAGCAGAACCAGATGTAAGGTACGGTCTTCTATAGACCATTGCGACATCTTCTTTCATCTTATAAGGACCACAGCTTGTCAAGGCTTTATCACTGGCTCGTAAAGGATCCTGAACGGCAAAGAATTTTGTGATCAAGATCTAGAAATGCAATATAAAATGATAATGCAATATGAATTATATTGTTTGATCATCCCACCTGAGAAAAAATTTCTCCCAACAAAAAGTTGCTGAATATAGCAAGTGTTGAGGGCAGGTTGGCATGTTTCACTGTCAGCTTTAGCAAACGAAAAATGAAGAAAATTAGTAGGTAAGTTTCACTAAGTTGACAGGTTAAATTAATCACTGTAAAATAGAAGTGCATACTATAAAATTTTGTAGTGATCTTACCGGAGGATTTAGTAGAATGAGATTATTAAGCTTTTCTTGATGATCTTTAGCATATTTTACCACAACTGGTGAAAAATATCCCTAAGAAGGACAAAGAAAAGATGAATTTTCTTCATAATAATTACATGCTTATATCCAAAGAAATATAAGGTAAAATTTACCTGGACAACAAGAGTGACCTTATTGTTATTATCCTTTGAGCATTCATTGACAACAGATTCCAAGGACTCTACATATTCTGAAAGCCAGATCAAACTTTTTAGCATTGAAATTCCCCATGGTAACAATTTCTGTAGTAATATTCTTTATTTAAAAAGATAATTACCTCAATATCCCTTGAAGTTTGACCTAATTACTTAAACACCCCGTGGTTAAGTGGGATTTATAATAACACTCTCATGGTTTAGGAAATTAAAATAACACTTCGTGCTGTTAATTCAGCTTATGGAAAACTAAATAGAGTATAATTTCGGTTAGGAGAATTACGATGCTTAGTGTAGAGGGCATTATTTTATTTTTCTTTTTTTTTTTTAAGACCACAAGGGAATGTTATCGTAATATTTCCTATTTCCTATCACTTTATTAAGTTTTTCTTTAGCCAAACTAACGAATAGGGGCGTTATACAAGAAATGCTTTTGTGAGTAAGCCAAACTTCATTGGGTGTTGAGGTAACTATCCCTAATTTAAACTTCAACACCTCATGTATATACCTTTCAAAGTGTAGTCAAAGCCGTATTTGGGTTGAGGTTTGTCTGAAAATCCAAATCCTAAAAGAACAAAAGCACATGAATGTAATACTGAATTACAATTCAGGAATCACAAATGTTGCAAAAAAACTAAGTGTTTTTTAGAATCCTACAGAATTAAGCTTACCCAGCCAATCAAAAGCAATAGCATGATTGTTCTTGGAGAGAATAGGTAGAACCTTTCGGTATGAAAATGCCTATAACAAAATATCAGATAGTGAGTAAAAACTGCTACCAAAATCTCGTGTGACTCCAAAGATTTCAGCATCTCCAAGTGGTATTTTGCCCATTATAAATCACAATAACAGAACTGCATTGTGCCAATGAAGTCCTAGTATGCTACCTCCGAATATTATTTGTCACAGTTCAACAACTTTTTCCTCAAGACGTTAATAGCTTATAAGGTTTGGAAGCATCCAAATAATGTAGATCGTTTTAAGCGGCAGACTAACCTGTGATGGAAAACCATGAATTAGAATGACCGGCGGATTGCCAGTGCTTCCGCTTTCAACGCAAAACCATCTATTGCACAAAATGAGCACGTTTCAATTGGTAAGCCCTGCAAATAATCCGTCCTCAATATCTGCATAATGTCCTCTCCTAAGATTCTTCAACAAAGTTGTGAATCAAATTTACCTGAATAGATCAGTTGAGGCCTGCGAAGAGCCAGCCATAGCAAGTCCAAAAATTGGATCCTTGGCCTTCTCACCAGTGCCACCAACAGGGTGTGCTTTCACCTTAATGTTTAAACAGAAAATATCTGAATGAGCATCACATAATACTCAAACTTCTAGTTTCAAAAGATTTATCTAAATATTGATTCATGTAAAATTTGAGGCGATACATAAAAATTGGGATAAGGATACGCCAAAGATCACCCCTCATTCAGAAGGCCACCATTTCAGCCCCCATGCAGTTTAAGAGATGGCTTTTAGCCAAAGCTCATAAAATGGTAAGTTTTTCACTTATTAATCCATATGAGACACGGCATCACAATCAAGAGTTCTTCAAAATGCAACAACTTGGTCCATTTGACTGGTGATCGGTTGTAACAGTAATTGTGACTCAAAAAGGCCGCAAGATTCACATGCAAAACTTGAAACTAAGCTATGAATAACTTACTGAAAATGATATCCAATGAAATGATTGCACATGAACTTTCCAGCCAAAGGTAGTGACTTCTTCACTTCTTAATCCGCGTGGTTGGGGCATTACATATACAGTAACAAAATATAAAGGAAAAGAAAGAAACTTACAATTTTTCCTTGCTTGAACCATTCATCAGCAGGACTAGGTTCATCTGAGTATTTCCCTGTCCATAAATAAAACCCCACTTCACTTAAATCGAAGGGCCCCCCGGGGGGGAGGGAGGTAGAGAAGGAGGAGGAGGAGGAGGAGAAGATCCAATCCCCACTGGAAACATGGTAAAATCCAAATCTAACCTCCGCTAAAAGAAAACCCATCTCCAGCTGAAACTGGAGCATCCAACAAATAATCCTGAACTCTCACCATTTCGCAATATCAGCAGAAAATATACAATCCCATTTGAAGAAAAATGTGTGAAGAAAAAAGAAAAAAAAAATTATACCTCGTTTTGATCACTGCTTGATCGGCAAGGAAGTAGGAAATTAGGTCTCTTTCTGTAGAAAGATTGAGGAGGTGATATGAGAGAGTGATGTTTGAGCCATGAAAACGAAGCAGAGGAAGGGCAAACTGCCATGGAATTGGATGGGAAAGTGCTTTTTCCCAATAGAGTGACAGTTTTGACCGTTGGTTCCTACTTTCTTTCTACATGGAAAATGGGACTAAAAATTGAAGGGGTGCTTTTGAGTATTATAAGGATAGGCTTTCTCTGGTTCTCATTTGTCACATATAATGCAAAGAGCATTCTTGGCATTTAAGGATTTTCCTTTCCTAACTTATTTTCTTACTTTTCTTTTTATTTATTTATTTATTATTATTATTATTTTAATTTTTGGGGTCTTTGGTTACTTTTTATGAATTTGAGTTTGTGGTTCACTAGTTTTTAGAGATTTTCTCCTCATACTGGTTTTATTTGGTAATGAGGGAAAAAATGTAAGTGCACATTTATGGTGATGGCATCCACTACTCAGCCTCCAGATTAATATTTGACACTTGATTCATGATCTTGGTCTTTCTCCTCAACAATCTGTTCTGGTCCTTTGTTTGGAGTCATTTCCTACTTATCGAATAGTTCCCATCAAGAACTCTCTATAAGATGTCATAAAGTGTTTAATAATTTTTTTTTTTTTTAAAAAAAAGGAGATAAATAAGAAACTAATAAGATCTTAACACAAGTTCAATTTTAACTATTTTAATTATAAAATTACCACTCATAACATCTTATAAGCTCTGACATTTTACTTTGTCCAAACACTTCAACAATACTTATAATAAGATCTAGCATATATCTAATTAATTTATCAACCACAAACTACACGAGTAGGCAATTAAACCTGAAACAGCAATTTAGATCTTATTATGAAGACATGATCCAGATTATCATGTTCTTTGGATAGTATAAACATGAGCTATTATCAGGCACTGATATGACACCAATGTTAAGCAATATTTAATCTGATTATTACTGCAAATGGCAACGTTAAGTTTGTGGTGTTCAAAGTCTGCAGTAACATCTCATTGGTCATACCAACTTCACCAAAAAGTCCAGCAGCAAGTTAAACAAAACAAGATTCATACATCAAATCATCTTCCAAGGTATCAGAATATATCCTCGAATATACAAACTTTTCTGAATTTCCATTGCCCTTCAAGATGGAATAATAATTACACATGAATCAAGAACTGATCCATCTACTTAACATAGTAAGGAAGGTCAAGAACATAGAGGAGGAAGTATGCCCAAATAACACCGGAAATCCCACCAAAGAAGAATCCACCGGTGAACTTAGCCCATCCGTCAGCAGTTTGGAGCTGATCAGGCTCCTTCTTCCTTCCAGTCAAGGTCAGTGATGGTGCAGTTGAGGGCTCACCTTCTTTGAATGACGCAATCCCGTAAATTGTCAAGCAAATGCTAAGGATCACAACTAGCCCTGCTGCCGCAAGCGAACCTGCTCCACCTGCATATGGGGTATTCCTGAGTGGACCTGTCTTAACGAACGGTCCCACAAGGAGGAATCCATGGGCCAGTCCAACCTCGACTCCACGGAGAAGAGGGTTGACTGCAGTCCGATAGGCCGGGAGATTCGACAAATACCAGGCAATCAGTGGACTTGATGTCACTGGGGTCTCAAGGCTCCCAATGAATGGATCGCCGTTAATCGGCTGAATCACTTGGTATGTGGGCTGCAAAACATGGATACCAAATCTAAAGTTCATCATGCTCCATACTAGGAGGGTTAGCAAGCAACAACTTAAAAGGAAGTAGTTTTCATTTTTAGCTGAAATTATTTCAACTTTTGATTCTCTAAAGTTAAGCAGGGAAAAAATTGGAATTTCTACAGCTTTTTGGTGCCTCTAACTTTCATTTTCAAACACTAGTGATATAACTACAACTTCTCAATTATCCTAAAATCTTTCGTGGGTAATATTATGCTAATCTCAGACCAAATTATTTATCCTTAAAAGGAACCTTGAATCCTTTAGCTTTTATCAATGCAAGATGAAAGATAAACATGCATGCAATTATAAACATCCAATCCACATTGCTGTTGCTGTGTATTAAAGTACATGCACAAGGATTGATCCAACAGGGATTGACCTTAAAATAACCAAAATAGTCATCTCTATCAAAGAGAAAGAATTCTGTCCCATCCTTAAACATGCAAAAGTTGTCCTAAACTTAACCTCTACGTATTCGTAAACAGAGAATGAAGTAACTAAACTTGATAAACTCCTCAGATAAAGAGATTTAGAGAAAAAATTAACAACCTTCTCAGACTGGATAGCTTTGATGGTGAAGGAAGAGGTCCTCCTAGAAGGCAAGACTCTGAATGGAGCACCAGAAATGCCCCTAGGGTTGGCGAGTCCTCTACTCAATGGAGAAGCAAAATTGCTCTTCAGCTGGCTGGTCATGGTAGAAGCAGCAGTTGCCATTTTAGGGAATTTTTGCTGGATTGGAAACCTCGGGTTACAGAAGGGGGAAACAATATAACAAAGAATGTATAATCAAGAAGAGCTTCTGAGTAAGCAGAAAACATATCTTTTGCTGACAGACTTGTGGTTCTCATTTGTGGTGTCTTGTACAGAAATAGTTTTCATTGGGTGAGCTGTATCTGTGATCTTATCCCTTATCCACATTGGAGAGAATAGAAAAAGAGGGATATGAGTATATGACATGTGTGGGACTGGGAATTTCTTTTTTTTTTTTTTTCCGTTTTTTTTTTCATTGCCTTTTCTCTCATTTTCACCAATTTTATTCGAAATCAATGTATCCATATTATTCATATTATCTATACATTTTAATAAACTACAAGGCCTATTTGGTATGACTTTAAGTGATTTCCCTAATTTTTTTTTTTAATATTTTCTATTAATAGTAGTGTAACTACCATTACATGTCCACTATATCACATCTTACATTCCACTCCTATATATTTAAATAAATATCTTCTACATATATTAATAAAATCCATATTGTTATTTTTATGTTGAGTAATTTACCATATTAAGTTTAGTATTATATAAAGAAAAGTGCAAAAGTTAGTTCTCATAGCAAATTTCGTAATTTTAACTTTATCCTTTAACTATGACCCATTCCGTTCCACTATTTTTAGCAATCACCACTAAATTTCAAATAATGTTAAAAAATTAAAATGGTAATTCTAGTAAAAAAAAGTCTTATCCTGATAATGAACAATGCTTGGCTATGTTGTGTATATACACAATAAAAGCATGATACAAAATAACATCATAGGTATCTATGTACATAATTTAATTTAAAAGACTAACCTTTACATGCATAATTCATACATACTTTTTCTTTACAGATTATATATATACATTTAATTGAATGTTAATTTACTTACACTACAAAAATATATAACACGTGTGACAAAAATTGAGTAACAAAATAAAATTGTCACTAATTTAATAAAAAAAGTGAAAAAAAAAATTGTCACAAAATATCATCCTCTATTGTACGAAAAGAAAAGATAGTTTTAATAAGTTCACAGCTGAAGGACAAAAATTTCTTGATTTCTAATTTCAATTTCAAAACATCTAATACGCGGGATGTGTTTTGACCGCTCACTCAAACCCCAATCGCACTTCAAAGTGCTTCCAACACGAAGCATACTTTTATCACAAGAACACTTTTTGAGTCATGATACTAAATGAAACTAAAGGTTTGAGAAGATGGAGATGTGACATAAAAAACTGCGTCGTGCTGCAACACTAGAGTTTTTGTTCTCGCCAGTCTAACAAGACTGATTTTTTCGGTGTCTAAATACTAAATTTTATATCATGTTGCTTCATTCATTCTAACAGTACCTTGAACTTAATCCAAAGATTCGACACATGACTTATCTTAAATCTAGTTATTACAATTCTACAATAGGTGAGACTTGTGGCCGAATAAGTCTATCATGTACTGCATGAACATAGTCCCACCGAAATTGGGCTCTAGTTCAACTATATTTTGAATTCGAAGAACTAATAAGATGCAAAGTTCATATAACATTTAAATATATGTAATTATTTATTATTATTATTAATTAAATGAAAATAATCCATTAATCCCTTGAGCTTGTTTCAAAATTCTAATGTTGTAAGAAAGAAGATTGGGCGTACCTCTTGGGCTCACGGGCCCGCCCAAACCTTAATACCTATTCTTTCTTCACAATCACAGCCCATAAAATCTCTCTTCTCGTGCGAACTGAAACACCGAAGTGAATTTTGAAAAAAGAGAGAGATACCGAAGTGAATAATGTCTGCTCGAGGGGTTTTTCATTTCTGTTCATAATTAATACTGAAACGAAGCCGAGGAGTTGGAAAAATGGCACTGCAGCAGCTTCTGAGAACTCCCACATCACGCTTTTTGGGCGCCTCTGTTTCCAGTTGCAACAATGTCTTCACCGTTTTCTCTTCTAATTTGCCCAACTCCCACGTGCTCTCTGGTACTAGTTTCCCCAATTCATCTTGATACTTCGACTGACGAAGAAGATAAATGGAAAATATGAAAAAAAAAAAAA
>JACFYI010002230.1:4273552-4288343 GCA_014898755.1 Handroanthus guayacan
TTTTTTTTTTTTTTTTATTTAAATGGAATATTTGTGGAAGATTGTTGCCCATGTAGCGAAGTGCGCTAAAGTTCTAATCTTGCTGAATTTATAATCTTAAATTGTTGTTTATGATGTCCCCTAAAGATCTTGCAACACTTTGTTTTCCACGTGTTTGTGTGTGGCACGTGCATATGTATTGTTAATAACGATACTTCTTCGGTTTTTGTTGATTATGAATTTGATTTCTGTCTATTACTGTTAATCAGCAAAATGGGCCATGGTCCCCATGCATCAGCCTGTCAGGACTTTTGCTACTTCCCGTGCAGAGAAGATTAAAGTACAGAGAAAGTAATTGCAACTTTGCTCCATTTTTATTTTGCTCTTCTTGTGATGTAGTATGCATAACTTTGCTTTTCCTTTGCTCTCCTCATTGTAATGCGGTACTCATGTTCAATTTTCAGGAAAAAGAGACTGGATGAAGTTTGTCTTGAAAGATTTCAGCAATATAGTCGAACATTTATACAGTCATGGATCACGCAGGGTAGGCCTTCTAGCTTTTAATATCCAAGAATCATGGTCATTTGTGATATATCATAGGAATCATTTGTTAATGCTGATCACTTGCAATTCACATTTATCTTTTCATTTCTCAGGCAAAGTATTTGTCGATGGGAAAGTGGTAAACAAATGTGGAACTCCCATTTCAGATAAAGCTGTTGTGGAGATCAAGGCTGAAGTTCCGAAATATGTATGTAGGTGATTACTCTCTCAAAACAGCCTACAACTTTATGTCTATTTTAAATGATATTTCTCTTGTCATTTTCTTGTGTGGGTATTGCAATTCTTTACTTCTCTGGCAACATATACTCACAGAGCAGGACACAAGTTAGAGGCTGCTATAGAACAACTAGAGATTGATGTCACTGGAAAAGTAGCTCTTGATTCAGGACTCTCTACCGGAGGATTCACAGATTGCTTGCTTCAGTATGGCGCCACATTTGTCTATGGTGTTGATGTGGGCTATGGACAGGTAAATTCAGAAATGAAATCTTTTGATGAAGAGTCTGTTTTGATTATTTTTTATTTTTTTTGTTTATTTTTCAATAGATATCATAATGTGAAAATTTCGCTAAGGATAACATAGAATTTCAACACTTAAGAAGCTTCAAAGATATATCTGGAAAACATATCTGTTAATGACATAGTTGAGAGATCAACAAGTTGCAGAAAAGCTGCTAACAAAGTGAAGATGAACCAGAACATCAGTTTTTTAAGAGTCTGGAATGTGGGATCTACAGAAACAAGAATTATATTTCTATTATTGTGTTGTTTTGCATGGTTGCATAATGTTGTCCTAATTAATATAGGATTCATGTTTTTGTTTAGGTAGCTGACAAAATCCGTAGAGACAAACGTGTAAGTGTTATAGAACGGACAAACTTGAGATATCTTTCTGAACTCCCACAGAAGGTTGATCTAGTCACTTTGGACCTTTCCTTTATTTCTATACTAACAGTAAGTTACACGAAGCTATTTCCTTATTTTTCCAGACAGTATAAAAATGTAATCATCTGCCTTTCCCTTGGTTTCAAGGAAAAATGGTACACTAGTAATGCGTTTCTACTTTGCTTTTAATTTTTTGGCCTTCAAATTGGCAGGTTATGCCTGCTGTTGTTAGTGTGATGAAGAATGACGCAACATTAGTTACTCTGATTAAACCTCAATTCGAGGCACACAGATCACAAGTATGTGGAAATATAATTTTTCATGCTTGCATTAATGATTTCCATGGTTCACGGTTTATGATTATTTTATCAGATTATAATTTGGACAAGTGCTAAATAGGCAAGGTCGTTTTAGCGTAATATGCTTTAGACAAATTTACTCATGGTGTGAGTTTAGTATAGGAAATAATAATTACGCATTTATGTTCAAATTGCCATGCTTATACAATTGATGAATAAATTTCAATTTTCCATTAGGTGGGAGGTGGTGGCATTGTTAGAGATCCCTTAGTCCATCAGCAGGTAAGATTTTGCTTACCTTAATTACTATGATTCCATATGTGCGCAATATTTGTTTAATCATTTGTTTGAACACAAGATTTTAAGGTTCATTTTTCATGCTACTGGTTCCATTCTTCGTCCTGCTCCTTGGCAATTAAGACGAGAGCAACTTAAGTTATTGAAACTCTACTGTACGATAATGCTTCTATTTCATATCTGGCGTTTTTAGGTTCTTGAAAAGATCGTAAATGGTGTGCAAGATTTTGGATTTAAGTGCAATGGTTGGATAGAGTCACCCTTGAAGGGGGCCGACGGAAACAAAGAGTTTCTGGCTTGCTTCAACCGGGAAGCCGTTAAAGATGTAGAACTCTCAACTCCAAAGGCAGATATTGCTAAATTGCATAGGGGTATTCAAAGCATACCAACATTGGAATGACACATATGTTTATTCATAGGACATTAATGCTTTTGTTCCATGTAAAAGTCTGCCTTCCTCGTACAGCAGAACATAAGATGAATTTTGTTTGTATCATTAAGGGGCTTTAACCTCTACTGGAGAGAGAGAGAGACGAGACGGGTGGATTCGTAGAAAGTCTCGTGGTACTTATTCCATAATATCATGTTCTGTAGTAGGTAGTTTTCTAAGCTTAGTTTCTCTAGTTGCAAACTAGTTGGCTGCGTTAGATCCAGCCGACTATTCGAGTAGTAATAGTGAGTAGTTAGCCATGTTTTAAGCTTGCTCAATCTTTCATTGTTTGGTTGCAAATAATAGCAAAACAATGATATTGCACTGCAGTTTAAGTTAATGTTTGGTTGGAATGATTGTTGTAGATTGTTTCTTCGAATTACTTAATTGTCCTCAAATATTCTTTTCAAGGAATTGCACTATATGGTACTCATAAGGGCACTATGGTAACTTTCACTTTAAAAAGGCTCCCAATTCAAGGTGAGATTGGATAATCTGACCCTACGCCACCCCCTAGAAAAATAATCTCATGAACAGTGATGGACTCGAAACAAGCAGGTCAGCATGTCACTGCAATCACTATGTTAGAGACACGTGCTTCTGTGAGATTAAGCATCTAAACCATCTTCTATACTAGACACGTACTTACATGAAATTAACCATCTAAACCAAACTCTGTCACCGTATCTTCCGAATTAAACGAGCAAGATTCAGCATCCCAAAAGCAATTTTACTAAGAACAAAGTCTTAAATATCATAATGTACCCACAAGATTTAACATCTCGAAAGGAATTTTAAGACCAAAGACCTGGCCAACTACAGAGAACCAAGAAACCAGATATTTTCGTATTGGTGTTTCACCTTGAGCAGCTGAGGCATCACTAGTTAAGAGCAGCTTCATCCATTCACTTGTCCCACAAGGATGCAAGGTAAACCATGGTCGATTCAATATGGGGTGCTCCTACAATTTATATCAAACAACTTACATAGCATCAAAGATTAGATATAATTTTCCTACCTATTGTCCAATACCAAGATCAAGCCCGTTTCGAGGAGTTTATTAATCAAATTTTCATGGAATATGGTCTTTAACATAAAGATTTCAAGAAGCTTAACAACTTAAATCGAGAAAGAAGTTGCTCATGTTTCTGAATTATACCTATATTAAATGCAGACCAAAAAACATTAAGAGGGCATTTCACGTTGCTTCTCTTTTGAAATGAAGCGATTTTCATTTTGAGAATATCATAAATTAGTAAGAAAAGTGAGTAGCATAGGTTGAGAGCATATGCCACTACAAGCTAAAGAATGATAAAACATTAGAAGTGAATGTTTGCCAAAGCAAGCAATTTTCCACAGCTTTAATGTTTCAGTGTCAAATGCAAAATTTATTTTACCAAACACTCTCCGAAGACTTTTCAATTGTTAATAAACTAAAAAGCTGATAAAAAAAAAAAAAAGCATTGCCAAACACCATCTAGAGATTAGGGCTCTGAAACAATCATTATAAACATTAGTTCATGATCATGATTGTTCAGAATGAGGAAATTTGGTGAATGCAAAGTAGCATGCTTCTCCCTGTAATAAGTAAGAAAGAAACTATGCTTCATTCTCATCGAGATATATGGTAATTCAAGACAATAAGGCAAGAATAGGAAATTACCTCCTGTGTCATAAATGTCCACTTGCATCTACTTAGCAGCTCTGCTGAGTTAACTGTGATATCTCTCTCAATGTCATCTAACATCAGAGGCTGCCCATCTGCACAGTTGCGACGATAAATAATTCAAAGCCCCAATAGTCAATATATTCTTTCTTCAGGTTTACTAATTACTAATATAGAAACAATCTGCCAAATGGGAACAAATTTTAGCATCCACCACCTCAGTAGACAAAGCAGAAAGGGACGACATTGTAAGATCTTTCAAGATATGGGCTAATGCACCATTTAAACATGCGATTGGCTCATACATATTTAGAATCAATGTATTCTGTTTCTCGAACATGGAGGAACAAAGAGCCCACTTACCATTGCAGTAAGCACGAAAGTACAGCACAGGAACCTTATAAGAAGCACTATAAACAACATGGAAGTCATAGTGGTGTTCTCCAGGACCGTCATTGCAAACCTAGCAGGAAAAAGAAACCAAAATACAAAAATAAATAAATAAATATACTCCCCTGCGACAAGATTATGGAAAATAAACTGCTTTTCACAAACACTAATCTGTTACTTCGCAGTGAAATTGTCCGCGGACAGAAATGAGTGCCTGAGGGACACACAAAAATATTTCAGTGCAAACCACCAGAGAACAGAGATGCACCTTTCAAGATTTATTTGTCTCAGCTCAAGAAATTTCACCTAGTGTTTGGATGTTGGAGTTAGGAAGGAAAATGCTCAGGAATAACTTTTCACACTTCAAATGATATAACTTTGTGCGTCAAATATAGTATCTTGCCTCTTCTTTCTCATTTTCCTCACTAAATTTCCTCAATCCAAACATATCATAAGGAAGAATGGACGATGAAGACAAAAAGACAGGAGGAAATTGGTAAAGCACTTATGCTATATACATATTGAAATAGATATTTCAGTGAAAAAAATAACCATAAATTAACATTACGAATATTCTGAATTCTAAATTCATCCGAGAAAAAAAAAAGAATATTCTAAATTCTAAGTCTCTAAAAGCAAAAGACTCCTCTCAAATTCGTATTAATATTTATCTAGTTCATTGCACATGAAAAATAGAGGGGAGAGATACTTACTACTACAGCAGTATCAACAAACTCATCCTCATATTCAATGCTGCATTCTTCTTTCTCCATCTGATCGCCTTCGTGATGATCTTCCTACAAAACAAAATATTGGAAGTGAATAACGATCACTGTTTTAATCTTTTCTCCCATAAAACGTCAAATAATTCACAATGTTGTTCTCCCCACAAATTCGTCGATAGATAAAGAAACCCACCTGAGATAACCTGGGAAGAATCACATTTTCCAGAGATAAGTATCCCTCCTTCAACAAAATCAAACAAAGAAAAAATCAATTGATACAATTAACCAATAGGTGAAAGCATGGTAGAGATATTTGAGGACGCTTCAATTTACTTGCTTATGATGGGAAATCCAGGGTTGTTTTGGAGAAGGAAACCATGACCATTGAGGCAGAGAGGAGTTGAATTTTCTCCATTGCTCGGAAAAAGCACAGGCGGCAACAAAGAATTCAGTAGAAGAAAGGGTTCCGTCCCAAGATTGTATCATCGCAAAATCAAATAATCAAATGAAAAAAAAGAACGAATTACACTAAATTGATTTGGGGAAAGATGAAAAATGCTATGAAGAGAGGGATTTTGGATTTTTCCTTCTAGCCAAGATTAATCTTTAAATACCTGCAGAAAGAAATTAAAGAAGTTGCTCTGGTTCTTTTAAGTACTACAGTTGTAGACATTCTTTAGAGAAAATAAAAATAAAAATAAAAATTGAAAAAATATATGTCAAGCATACATTTGAAGAAAATGTAATAAAATTCTGTTTCAATAGTCTAATTAATAGTTTCGAATAAAGAAATTATTTTTATGTTGAGAATTCTGTCCAACTAAAGCTTAAATTTGTATGAAATTGAAAGGAATTAAAAGGTTTTACCATTCTATTGAAAATAATTAAGTCATTTTTCGTGAATATGAAGATTTTTTCATGTAAAATTACATGAATTAAAACAACTTTTTCCTTCTTCTACCTTTTTTTTTTTTTTCTTTTTGCCCCTTTTGAGGAAAAATTGGTGAATTTTATTCATTGTTTGTAAAAAAATTGGGTAGGCTAGATCAAGAAGGTCATTGTATTCTTGATCCCAAGTCCAACTTATGGACTAATGGTAGCATGAAAATTTCCAATTTAGGGAGAAATTGAAGTTTTCAATATCCTAGTTTTACCACAATCCCATTATTTTATATTTCCCTTTTCCGGATAAGGACAATAAAGAAAGATGATCCATTTTAAATCAAGAGGATGTTGGGGTGGGCTTATAAGCTCTTCAAGAAAATGTCATGAAATGTTTGGCAATATATTTTGAATAAAATAAAAATTTATAAGCTCCTAAAATAAGATGGTGAAATTTCATAAGCCTTCTTTAAGAAAGTAAAGGGTCCTTAATTTATATTCAAAATCTTAATATGCTTCTTCAATTTTAACCATATTAATTCTGAATTGTTATTACTAATATCTTATATTTTAAATCTAAATTCTTCAATAACTTATTTTTAAAATAAAATGTAACATCTTAAATGAGTTTAGCCAAACAGTCTTTAAGTTATAAGCCCCAATAGTTTCTTTCTCTTTTTTCTTTTTGTTAAATCCAAATTCTTTATTAACTTATTTTTAGAATAAAATCTAACATCGAAATGAGCTTACCCAAACACTCTTTATGTCTCAAGGCGCACGAAGGAAACATTTGTTGATAAGAGTCCTAATCTCATCTAAATTATGAATACAAACTGACAAGCTGCTCAAAATATGTTCTTGTTTAAAACTACATTGTATAAGTTTCGAATTAAGTTCTAATCGAATAATCCATGTTCATAAGCTTGTAAGCCCGATTGCTTTTGCTTTTCTTTTTCTTTTTCTCTTTTTTTTTTTAAGATATATATTACAAATGGTAAAAATATTTGTAAAATAATTATCCTCTGAGCTTGAGATCGAGCCTATAGAGTATAGCTTGAACATAATTAAAAAAGATTTTATATATATATATATATATATATGAAATTTGACCTCCAACCTAGGACTCACAACACAATTTCAAGTCAAGCAAGGACGAAAATATTTTGGATGCAAATCTAACAACTGCATTTGCCATTTGGCAAATTAAAGCACAAAACTAATGATTTGAACCGGTTCCAATACTGCAACCAACAAATACGAATAAACAGAATGGTTAAAAAATTACAAGCAACATTCTATCAATATTCCCTCAGAAAAATTTCCATTCTAAATAAGAACTCCTCAACACTAAACCAAAATCAGGGCTCTTTGTAAGTTTTCTCTTCCTGACGAATACAACAACTCTGATGCAAGAGAGCAACCAAGTTGGCATCAATTCGGCTTAGATGGAGTTGGGGAAGATGGAGGTTTGAAATCCGGGTACTGCATAAAGAACCAGCTACTGTCAGTAGTTTTTAAAAGACATCACATTTTACACATATCAATACTTCGAAACATAACTAAGCAAGAAATGTGATATACTCAGTCATGATTCCACATAATGTTCATACGTAGTGTTGAAATATAACATGAAGAGGAAAGAACAGATGTAACTACTAACTAGGAATTCCCATGAAAAATAGGCCTCGCAGTAGAATATTCAGCCAGAAACGCTCCTATATAGTAAAGTGTAAAAATTTTGTTGTTTGATTCGCAAAGTAAAACCAAAGCACAAACCAAAAAAAAAAAAAAGAGGTGCAGCGGGCAGTGTAAGAAAGTCCATAAATTGGAACGCGGAGTACTTTTTCGAATAAACTAATACAACAACTAAATCTTTTCTGGGGGGTTGGGGGGTTTGTTAGTCAGAGAGAGAGAGAGAGAGAGAGAGAAAGCGACCATATTCGTACATTTGGATAGGGGGATAACGGCCTTTGACCACCTTTTGATTGGACAGTAGGGTTAATGGAGCTAGAATCTTCGTTCTTGATTTCTTTAGCCTTTGTAGTAGCACTGGAACCTGTATTTGAGGACAAGTCATCATTCTTTCCATTTTGATGCCTTATCCCTCCATTTGTATCAAGTTGTTTCCGCATTTTGGCTCTCTTCTTTGGATAGATGTGCACAGATGGAGGTAGGAGGGTCTCTTGTATCTCCTTCAATCAGCAAAGATGATATATACATGAACTATGTAGTTATGTAATGCATTATGAAAGCACTTCAGCCACACAAATATGAATTTTTGGATTAAAGGGAATAATTACAGAATCACATTATCCCCATCCAGAAATGTTAACATGGTAGCATGCCAAGATTGACACTTTTTATGGTACATAATGGTTTCAAAGGTTAACATTGCTATTTTATAGACAAAGATATCGCTTTAAAGAAAATTACTAAAAATGAATGAACTCAGCAATTTTTTTATTGCACGATAGCCAGAAAATAAGATGCGAGACCTGTTCCGTAAGGAACAAAGATTTCACTTCGCCAGGAAAGGCAATCTAAATGTTAGTTGATGCATGTCAAAACAATTAATTGTCTCAAGACAATGTCCACAAGGGGATTCTAATCGTTTATTAGGACTTCATCATGCAATTGTGCCAAAAATGACCTCCCCACACATACAAACGGACCAACATATATTGCAAACCACAAGGAATATAAATCATGCTATATCTGGTAAATCATTTACTCCCGATAGTCTCCTGTGAACTTGACACGAAAAAATCTACCACAAAGCATAAATATTAAAACATCAAGCACTTAATACGAAATCCATTTCAACATGGAGAACGGATAAAATAAACAAAACAGTTAATTCAGTTGAGACAAAAGCAAAAAAGTGGCACACCTGCCATCCCTTTTTGCCCCTGATCCCTCCTCGGATGGCGTAAGCCTCTTTGAAACCATTTTTCACCAATAGCTCAGCCACCTTGATAGAGTTCCCATCAAAACTACCTTACACAAGAAACGAGTCAATAGAAAGTTAGTTCGAGCTTTTATTATACCCTGCAATCTATCAGTCCATCAGGAGATATATGTTAAGAGCAACAGCATAAACTGTTCTTTCAGCATTCGGATAAAGCAACAATAGAGTCCACCGGACTACTATTGCCTTAAGTTCTTTACAAGTCAATCATTTCAATTTCCATTGGACAAGCAATCCACAAAATTACTCACCTCCGGATCATGATATTCAATTTGGGAGGAAAAAATAAAAAAGAAGAAGCGAATCTCTATATTGCAAGTTAAGATAATTTTTAAGTCTTCATTCTTTGTTAACTCCAAACAATTTATTGAATATGAAACGCTTTCTTAATCTCACTTCAACTTCAAGTTTCAGCAAACGACTACCAAACTGAAACAACTAAAATGACAATTACAACTTAAGGAAAAAAGATATTCCAAAGCTTACTTGTCTATAATACACACAGTAGTACTAGTTGGCTCCCCAAAATTCTCCAATACCCTCTTCACAAAACCATCTTCCTCTCCTTCTCGATACTCGACCTGCACAGCACTCTTATTCAAGATTTTCAGATTTGGAGAACCCAAATAGGCCAAACTCTTACTGTCCCTTATATCTAACAACTGGCAAGAGGGGTCATTCTGTAGCTTTTTGAAAGCATTAATGGCAGAGATAAACTTGTACTTCTGCAAATACTCCTCAGTTAAAGGGATCACAACAAGCCAAATGAAAGTGACCGTAGCAACAAAAAAAGGGTACCTGTTAAAAAAGTTATCAATGGAAACCACAATGGATTCCAAGTTAATTGTGTTGGACACTTCTTGAGTAGCAGTTTCAGCGGCAAGACAAGAAAGTGGGGAAGAGAAACCAAGAAAAAGAACAGACAGGTGGGCTTTAAGTCTTGAAGTGGTGTTGAATTGGTGAGTTTGGGTGTGGGTTTCATCGGTTGAAAAGGAATGGATTTGAGGAGAATTGAAATGAAGAAGTTTGGGAATGGAAATGGGGATGTACTTTGAGAGAAAAATGTCTGATTTAGGGGTTGATTTGAGGGTTTTGGAAAGGTTTAGGAATGGTGGGGAAGCTGAGAGGCATCCGGAAAGAGACTCCATAGTTGAAGAGCAGAGAGAGAGATTTTGCTTGGATGTTAATACGGATAGATGGAATGAGAAATAAGATGATAAGGTAGCGCCATATGCAACCGCGGTGATTACTTTTTCTGTTTAAGCCCACTTCTCTTCTGGGTTTTTTTCTATCTTCTTCTTTTTTTCTCTGAAAAATATGTTTAAAATAAAAAATATTTAAAAAAAAGAGTTAATTAGCACTACCTGTCCCGACAAATAAAGTAATTATTGATTATATCCCTTCTCCTTTTGAAATTAGGCACGTAAATAGAATATTTATTGAAGGGGAGATTTTTGTAATTTTCAAAGAGAGAAAGAAGGGCATGGCCGGTAATTACACTATATTTAGAGGAGGTTACTGCAATTAAGCCTAAAAGAAATCCAATGACCGAACGTTGCAGCATTATCAAGAGAGATAATTAAGGCAAATGCACCATACAAACATCACTGGACCAAAAACTAAAAGAAGAGAGCTAATGCAGAGGGAGAGTATCTAATTTGTATTTACTTTCAAGCTTCAACATTCATTCCAAGTTTTCCTCTACTTTAGGAACTCCCAACTACAGTGTCAAAATAGAAGCTAATCAAGTGATATAAACAATACCTAGAAACTATATATAGTCAATATTCTCCATACTGACTTGACAAAATTTAACCATCACGATGCTACTATAGTCCTCCGTTCGTCCTTGTCATGCCCGTTCACTTTCTTCTCAAACTCTGCTAAATAATCCTCCATACATGATCTATAAGCATGCATTCCAGGAACCTTCATCGCTAGTTCCAAACCAATATTCATCCACTTCTTTGCCGAATCAATTTGTCCCATTTTTACAGGAAGAGCAGCTCGGTTCCATGCTGTCATCGTAAGCCATTTGGCTTCTTCAATAGGATACTCTCCTTCCCTCAGTCCAACCATAATCCGGAATGCTTGCTTGTACATTTCAATTATTGAATCGTCGTCTGGATCTCCCTTATGAATGGTGCTAATAGAAATTAACTTCCTGAGAATCATAGCCACAGTTTGGTAATCGGGAGAAGGGGAAGCAAGGAGAGCAGCAAGAGAGGTGTTCAAGGCAAATGTAGCAACTTCAGGGTTGGATTGTGGTCCTTGTGAGGCCTCAAAGCCAATCTGGAGCAAATGTTTTGGGTTGCAAGATTTGGAGCTGGCATAAGTTTTTACCAGTATGAGCTGTTGGGGACCCGTGTCGCTTAGTCTAGAGTACAGGTCAAAGGCACTCCAAGTATATAGGAGGAAAAAGTTGGGTTCGATAGCCATAACTTGATCATCATTTTTTCTGATGCTGACTGAGTTTGGCATGAATATCTGCATTCATGCGTTAATACAATAGAAGTAAATTACGTGATTGTGGAAATCATTCTCAGCAGTAATCATAATCTTGATTGCTGTGAGATCTACGTGTGTTTAAAAAATTGAAAGAATGAAGCAACAATTTATCGAACTAAAAATCAATCAACACACATGTTGGTTACCTTTCCTGCCCTGCCTAACAGCTCAATGGCTTGTTTGACATGAGTTTCTTGCAAGGTGCCCTTCCTGTGCCTCTCACCAGCAATGATGGCAGAGACAGACAGTACTATTGATTTACAAACCATTAAATTGTTTCCCTCTGTGTCTCCATCACCTGCAACTCCATAAAATTCTGATGCCAATTTGAAGAACTCCGCAGATAAATCATAGTTTTTCTCCTGCCCAGTTCTTACGCCAAAGTTCCAAGCGTTCCCTGCAAACCAATTCTTCTCTCGTTTTCCAACCTCAGATTTCCCAAAAAAGAGTTCAGGTCCTATCTCAGATTGCCTAGCATTAGCTTGTTTCATGTGTTTGAGGACCTCAGTGTCATTAGCTGGGTCTTGACTTAAAATCGTAACTAAGGTGCGGAATACTACAACCTCATTAGTTGGCATTTGTTTCCCCAAGGAATAAAAGTTTAAAAGTTGGCAAAGAGAGGCAGTGGCAACAGGAAGGGAACGGCAGGCAACAGCTTCATGAGCTGAGAGGGAGATGAAATCAGTGGTGAAGTCAAGGCAGCTAGGCATTGCTTGCATCTGGGCAATAGCACTTTTGTGGTCGTTCTTCTGCAAGAAAATCTTAAACTGCAAGTACAATTGCAAGTAACTAAGTCACAGAACAATTAACCAGGCAACTTTAATTTTGGCACTTGAGCTAAAGGATAAAAACTTCTTGACAAATTTGAAGGATCATACCTTGAGGAAGGCACTTGCTATATTGGGTTCCAACTGCGGAAACAAGTCAGCATCAGGACACGGAGATATCCATTGGAGATAATTAGAAATCAGCTAAGTTGCTTGTTTAGTGCATACCTTTTCAGCCTCATTGATATATTCTTCAGCTCTATCTAGCTGTAACAGGCCTAGATAGCAGAGGCAAAGTACTCGATATCCCTTAGCTCGGAGAACTCTGTTTTCCATTCCATGAGGTACATATAGCATAGCTTTCTCAAACATCTCAGCACTGAGAAGATAATCTTTTGATCGAAAATGCTCTGTGGCACTGCAAAACAAAGATTCAAAACGATGAGCTCAATATCAATTATTGCACCCCTAGGAGGCTATGGCCTATGGCATTCCTGAAAAAGAAGTTAGTCTTCTGCCGCAAGGATGTGTATCCGACAAATAGGAATACATTTTAAATTTGCTACTTGATCTTCATATCAGATGTCAAATTTGTAATACAAGTCCAATTGCAGTTCAGAGGTTGCATTCCCATAATGACCAGTGCTCTTTCATGCCAGAATTGTATTTCAAGTGAGAAGGCCTAATGGCTGTTGTATGCACCAAAGCATCAGCACGAGCAACTATAGTTGGACAAAAGAACTAAGCTAGCCCTCATGTTCTCATGAAAAAGGAAAAAGTATAATGTCTTTTCAAAGTTGGCTAAACCTTTTATATAAGTTTGTTAATCCTTACAGTACTTGGGTGGTATTAAGATAAACTTGTTTTCCACAGCTTCTTTCCTATTTTTCTTGCCTTTCTGTTTCTTACTTTAAAACAAAATTCTTTTATGACAAACAAATATTAAAAACCGGAAATTGACTCATAGTATTTCTTAGAGCAAAAAGTATACCAATTCCACAAAAGAGCATGCATGGTGGTCCTCTCCTTAGCAGCACCTTCTCCGCCAAAAAGTGCCACCACCCTCTCATCCGAAACAATATCATTGACTGCATTAGCTCTCACCTTCATTCCTTCACCACTGCTTAATCCATTCCCTACCACCCTATGGACCACCCTAATAGCTGCGCCAGCACTAACACAACAGCGCTCCAGCAGCCCAAGAAACACCCCTTTAACCGTCTCTGCCCCTGCTGCACCTGCAGCCTGGAAGTATGATTCCACAGCTGACACCCAAACACCCTCAGGTATCCCCTTATTTATCACCATTCCTCTCAACTCTTTCTCGGCTTCCTCATACCTCGCCAACCCCAACCATGCCTTCATCGCCAAGACACTCAAACTCGGATGATGGTCCCCACCACTGCCAACCTCCCTCAAAACCTTCACACATTTCAACACGCTCTCAAATTCATCGTTCTGCAAATGGGCAGCTGCTATAAATCTCAAAGTCTTCAACCGCAACTCCTTTAAATTCAATGTCTCCTCTGTCCTTTTCACTACTCTCAACCCCTTCTCACACAATTCCAATGCATCATTCATCAACTTCAATGCCTCATTCGCAACAGAAACCTCACTTCTTGACAGCAAGGTCTTTCCAAACGTTAAGTACTGATTAGCTAGGGCATTATAATTCCTGGAAACTCCAAACAATACATGTTTTGACCTGTTTAACAAAGCAATAGCCAAATTTCGATCCGAAACTTCCCAAGCAGCTCGAGATCGAGCAAGGTTGAGATCTAAGAGCAGTTTTCGCTCGCCATCATCGGAAATGGAGCTAATTTCAATATTTGATACAAGATCGGTGGCTTTCTCAAAGCAATTGTTAGCTACATCAAACTTTCTTAGGTCGTACCAGATCAGACCGGTTTTGTAGAAAAACAGAGCAGCCTTAAACCCCGGAGAAGGAATTCCCACCACATCAACTGTAAGAAAGAGCAGCTCCGCAGCAACTTGCCGGAGCTTTGCGTGTTCCTCGGAGATTTTTGCGGTGGAGGCATTGGAGAGGTCGACGCACGAGTTCCAAAGGCGGTAGCTGAGTTTCCAGACTAGAAGTTTGATGGAGTTGGGGAAAGGAGCGAGTTGATTCAACTGAGCGACGGCCAGTTGAAGGTCAGACGAGAATGAATCCGCCAAGGGATGCGCAGGCGGGTGGCGCTCGAGCGATTTGATTGTAGATTCGATTTGTGAGAGGACGGTTGACAGCTTGGAGTCGGCAGTGGCGACCACGGCAGTCTCGGCGGAGGCGCGGCGGTGGTCGGGCGTGGAGGGAATCTCGGCGATCCTCATTTTTTATTTTTTATTTTTGAAATTGGCGGCAAATGTCAGTCTAGAATTGGGGGAATGTGAAGAGTAATAAAACGCAAACCGAAGTGGACTTGTCTAAAATTAG
>JACFYI010002230.1:4288443-4303761 GCA_014898755.1 Handroanthus guayacan
AGTATTTTCTTTCATTTGAAAATAATATTTATTTAATGATCACATAAGGTAAAATAAAATATAAAATAAATTACATCAATTTTTAAATTTTCAATGCATCACACCAAGCACGGGCTAATGTATATTTATACATACATATGTGGATGTTTTAATTTTAGTAAAAAATATAAATAAATATTTTACTTTTGACTATTATTTAAAGATAATGATGCTCATTTTCATCCTCTTGAAATTAAAAGAACGATAATTAATAATAACCTTTTGGACTATCCTTATTAATATATTATAATTAATCAATTCTTTTGGTAGTGTCAATTTAATATGGTGCAGAAAATTTTACTATTGTAGTACTCCATGTGAAGCAAAGCTCAAAATTGAAGGCTTCATATCACGTTTCTTCTTCTTCTTTTTTTTTTTTATTTAATTTTGATAAAAAGGCTCCTATCCCTTACATTTCTTTCTTTAAATAAAATATATCAATTAAATTTGAAACTAATTGCCGAACTGTTTGGAAGTAGTGGGGGAATAAGTTGATTTATGACTAATATAAATATAAAAATAAAAACATAAAAATCTTTGTAAAAATTGGTTGAATAAGTAAACTTACACAATAAATTTATTAAAATATATATAAATAACAATAAGGACACTTGGCATTTAAAGAGTGAGGTACCTAATGTTAAACTTTTACTAGGTGAACTTATTTTAGATGACCCCGAAGGACAGAAGTTTGCTTCTTAGTATTCTTTTATTTATTCTTAGGTTCAATAATTATTGTCTTGTCATATTAACCAACAAAAAAAAAATTAAAATTAAAATTAAAATTAAAATTGTTAAATTAACCAACTTTACCCATCATCCTATGTATCATCAATTTTATGGATAAGTGGATACGTACCTCTTTGAGTTGGAATTTTGAAGGAAATTTTTGTTTAAGTTCGATGTAATTGAAATCACAAAACATATAATTATATTTATTATGTGGTTGTTCATTTTCCTGTAAAAATGACAAATTAGAAAATACGTAAGTAGAAATTAATATTGGGGCATCGACCTCTATTTTACCACTTAAACAAATCTCATTGGTCTAAAATTAAGTTTTCTAAAAGTATATTCAGCATATTATACAAATACTTAGCGAAAAGTGAGGAGTATTGGAACTATCTATAATATTTAGCAAGAAGTGAGGAGTATTGGAACTATCACAATGCATTAGTGAAAGGCGCCTAAGATGATGCTGACTAAATTGTTGAAATGACCCCTCCGCTGAGGCTCTCCATGGATGCAATACAAACCAGTGCACCACACGTTTGAACATTATCTCCAACCATGCTCGAAGCAATAAAGCAAGTGATGCAGCAGAGCCTTAGGACCACCTCACCCAAGCAAAGAACCTAAAGAGTGAATATGATCATGTTTTTATGCCAAAAAAAAAAAAAAGACAAAAAAAAAACCCCTCAAACTTGATTTGAATCCCAAAGGAGAAGGCCAATATGACTTCTTAATTCCAGTCCTTATCTGACTGTCTCAAAGGGGGAGGAGGTGATACCAAAAAATTGCAAGAAGCACCAAAGAGTGAGTTCTTGATCGAACACACGCATACAAGAAAAAGAGACCGAAGAGTAGCATGCTTACGAAGAAGTGAAGGAACATGGATCAGCGAAAATGAGGGACTACGCAACCAATGAGGAAAGAACTTTTCTTTAAGTACAAAAGACCTGAAAGCAAGAAAAGAAACCTTTAAGCTAGTTTACATAAACGGTTAACAAGAATTTGGACTAGTTAAACCTTTACAATTTTTTGTTTACTTCGCAAGTTTATTAACACGGGCCCAATAATGAAACCCAAATTTGGAGCAATTAACGAGGGACTGCTAAACCCATTAAAATTGGGTGGATATGGGTATGGTTGGGTATGGGTATGGTTTAGGTAAACCTTAGAAGACTTTCTTACTTTTTTGCCCAAGATGCAATAAAAATTACAATCTATGCCATTGCCAATATCGAAGTAAGAAACACAAAAAAGGACAGAGTGGCTTTTGAAAAAATAAAAATTATATGATAATTTCACAAATAAAACTATCACAAACCTAACCAATCAAATTAACACCCTACCAAGTTTAGTTACCCAAACCAATGTAAACTCTCAAAGTAAACATATGATAAAAACAGACATTATCCTTTCTAAACCATCATTTAAACCATTTATAAACCAAATTATTATTAACCAATACTTTCAATGTAAACTAGCGCTTATGGGTATGCTGATGTCCTTAAGGATGACATAAAGGTTTAATTAGCAAGAGTTACGGGTTTACACAGATCATCAAGGTCAAGCTGGTAAATAAGAAGCGTCAGTTAAGATTATGTCAACAAAGCCAACTTGTCAAAGCAAGCTTAACCACTTTGATTCTTTTTCCTCGTCTAGAATACTGAGCTGCGATGGGAAATAAGTCATGCACGCTCGGAAAATACAACTCCAATTAGCATCCAGCACCCGATGCATCATTTCTCCACAAAGTACTCCATAGAGTCATAGGATGAAATTAAAAGCAAAAAAAGTCGAGAAAACCATCACCAACAACTTAAAGCAGTATAAAAACGTAGAAAGAATGCACGTTAAAACATCTACTTAAGCATCTTCAACTTAATCAAACAGTAGCATAGAATGCGAAAAACTTTGCATAAGAAGATTAATACAACATTATAAACAGCAGGAACAGTGCATCTGTTAGAAATCTGATATTAGCTTTTACAACAGACTAGAAATTAACAAGGCTAGTATCCTTGGTTCTTTTTTTTTTTTTTTTTGGTGGGGGGTTTTTGAAATATTAAATTTGCTGATAGGTTGAGCATTACATTAACAGTTTAGTAAGGGTCAACACTAATAGTCAACGGCTCATCATCAGTCTACAGATTAGTGCAGGTACGCCGCTTGGTACTGGTAGGCATTTCCGAAGAAGTTTCCATGACTGGGAGAAAAGTTATAAGTTGGGGCACCCATAAATGATGGAACATGGTGGTCCGTTGGTCCTGGGTAAGCATAAGGCCTTTCATAGATGTAGTGTGGATACCTGTCGGTCATTCTAGTATGGACGTTCTTGTCAATAGCAGCATTACCAAATCGTGGTGCATGTCCAAGGCCATTGGCCCGGGGTCTTTTGCATTGTGGTTTTGCAACTTCTGTTGCTCGTTTCTTGTCTGCCTTTGCTTTCTCTATTTCAAGAACTTGTTTCTGGAGTTCGTCCACAGGGAATTGCTCCTCAAGCTTATGATCTTCAATGCACTTGATCACAGCTTTAAGTGCAGTTAGTTCTTTCTCATTCACATCACTCTGCAATAAAAGAACCGTTTTTTTGTTTTGACCAACATACTTACGGAAAATTGATAAACCTAAGAGCTGCAAAAAACTAAATATCTAGAGTGGGTCTCTGACACATTAAAAGGTAACCAGACAGTATAGATTATTAAACTTCCTAGAGAAAGTAGAGCTCAGAATTTCAACTGTGCCAGAATCCTAACAGAACTATCAGGGGAAAATAGTCACTTTATCATGCTGTCAGCTCCAGTTCAGTTATTTTGTCACAATAATGATGCTTAGATGTTGAACAATGCGGATCAGTAAGTAGCCTTTTGTTACAACTTTATATTTATTCCTTCTTAAGCCGTATAAATGCAGATGATTCAGAGGTTTTAGCTAAATGTAATATCAATGGTACTTTAGAAACCAGCAAGCAGTGAAATGCATTACCAACTAAAAGCCTGGCTTGCAAATTCAGGAAAGAAGGCCTGAGAAACAAACCTGTGCAGAAGCAGTGGGTGATGTATTTCCTGGTTTGGCAGCTGATGGCACTTTTTTGGCATCAGACAAGTAAGATTTAAGCAATGAAGTGGGCGGAAACTGATCGGTAAGGTCAAATGCAAAAGCCAAATTGACAGCATCAATCTGTCTTCCATTCTTTATCAGCACATCAATCACACCTGATAAGCAATGAAACAAAGAGTGAAGGATAGAATAAATTCAAATCAGAAAACTGGCATTGTTAAGCAAAAAATGAGGGATGCTCAACGTGGTTTAGAACCAACAACCATTTCACTCACATATACAAAACCGATGCAAAATCAGATTCCTTGCAATAGAAAAAGAGTTAATTCAACCTAAAACATTTCAGGAGTCCCATAGTGTCCATAAAATAATCAACATTTCCCGGAGAATCATAGTCTTTGTCGTCAAGAAAAGAGTTTCAACTAGTAACAATTGTGACAGCAAAACGGAAGCAAAGAAAAACATGGTGAGTCAAAATCAAAGCCTTTGTCATTGTTTAACCATCAAAAGCAACAGTCATGCCTCACGATAAGCAAGAGACCTTTTATACAGGGAAAAATGATTATGAGATAAGAGTTACTTCATTGCCAGTGCGAATAATCTGACGACAAAAAGCAGACATATCTATTCCTGCAAAAGTATGTACGGAAGAAAGAAGAAATTACCACAAAAGCTAAAAGCATGGCCTGAAGTAACTTAAACAAACAATAGTGCAAAGTACAGACAGAAGTTAGACTAGAGAGTCATATGGAACATTGGTAGAAATCAGAAGGAAAAAGTTAAATGGACCACGTCTTTCAAGAAGTAAAGAAAGGGATGGAATCTAAGTGGAAATTATTTTTCACAAAATTAGTTTTCACAGTTTAAACTTGAAAGAAAGAAAACAAATCCTTATTATGCTCAACCAGGCTAATAACAAGAGGAATAAAGCACACATACATGTCTGCACATCAGAGTTAGTAAAAGGTACCAGAAGGCATGCTTGCAAAATCTATTAACAGTACATGACCGTATTCTGCAACATGGCCATACTGGTAAAATAGATTAACACACTAAATGAAGTTCTGGTTTGTTTCGCAATCAGGTAAAAGTAGAATGTCACCTTGTCAAAGAAAAGAAGCAGAAATGAACGTAAATACAACCAAACATGGAAATGATGTGATGCACAAGCACAATAAATCAAGATGCCATTTGACAACATTTTCACTATGCCCCATCTTATACATTTCTATACTGTACTCTGGTATGAATTTTGGTGATGAGGGGTAAGAGGTGTCTGAACATTGGATTGACTTAGTTAGAGTAAGCAACCTGGCATTCTGTCTGATAACCCAAGATATCGGCACAATTCAGCTGTTTGGCGACGGCGAGAAACCATGGGTATCAACTTGGACAAGCTCGCCTGATCAAAATCTGAATTAATGCCAAAAGTAGCCAGAAGTTGCAGGAATGCATGCGCTTCTAAAGAATTTCCATTGCTGGCGTCAGAGTCAAGATCATCTAACTTTGGTTTCCAGTCTTCAGCAATAGCTTTTGCTCTTGCCTTAGCATTTTCTGATATAATACCAGAGAGGGAGTCCGCATCCAGATTTACACATAAACTGCTAAGGCACTCCATCAGCATGATACATGTTCGGCGAAGTCCCAAGAGATTTGAATCTTTTTTAGCATCAAAATTTGGCATGTCCATGCCATAGAAACCCTTCAGAGAGTCCAGGACCAGAGAGGCAGGGTCAGCAGCAGCCCTGAGTGCGGATGGAATTTCCTCCCTTACAGTTGCAAGATTCTTGCGGTTGTCCGATATAAATTTGTGCAGGCCTTCTGAATTCATCTCTTCGCATAATTTTACTAGCTCCGGATAAGACTTCACCTGAACATTCATATTTTCAACATGCTTTTTCACATCATCCATGTTATCCTCAGCAATCATGGCATCAGGTATCTTTTCCTCTACACCCAGTGCTTCAACTTGCTTTTCACTATTAGTGACACCTGAATCCACAGAAAATGGCTTCTCATGCTTCTGCATGGCAGTTAAAAGAGCCGCGACAGCTGCATCTCTTTTCTCTTGAAGCTTTTCAAGTGACTCTTGCTCCTTAGCCATGACAGCTGCTTTACGCTTCTCCAACATCTCTGTGGATTCAAGTATTTTGGTTTCAAACTCCTTTTCTTGTTCTTCTAGGTCAGTGAAGCGCCTCTTCAAAGACTTCTGAAGTCCATGAAAATGCTCCTCAAGCTGCTTCCATTTCAAATTGAGTGTGACAGCTCGATGGCTTTCAAGTTCTGCAAATGCTCTCTGAAGTTGTTGTATCTTAGAGGCTGTGGAGTCCATTAGCGTGGCAGTGGATAGGTTGTCATCCATGACATAGAAATCCTGGATGAAATATAAGCAAATATGAGTCGTCGTGGTAACTTAAGAAAAAGATGAGGTGAAGAGCTAATCATAACTTCCAGTACAAAACAAGTGCAGCTGGATTTGAACAGTACATCATATCTAGACCTGAATTTTAGGTGAATATGGATAGTTATTTTATTGCAATGAGTTGATATCCACAAAAGTATAAGGTCTGAAAATGGAACCCTTTCTCATGCAAACAAAATTGATGAAGCTAGAGGACAGGGCCAGAAAACAAAATTTTAAGAGAGTTTTGCTATAAGAATCAAGTGGCCATTCTACGGACCTTCTCAATATGCTTTCTGGCCAACACCATCTGCTCCTTTATCAAGTAACTTGGCCAACAAAACCAAAATGTTATACGTGTCTCAATTTAATTCTGGAAATTTCCAACTTAAGCCAAGAAGAAATTTTCCAAATTTATGTACATATTGATTTAAGCCAAAGCAGTAATGGCCTACTTTACTGTAATTCACAATTCTAGATATTTTTAACCTTTGCAGGTACACTATCATGAGGACCCAGAAAAAGAATAAGCAGTTTGGCACACAAAATGGAAAGTGAAAGGAACTTCCATAGAGGTCCAGAACAAAACATGCTGAATGCCAATAATTGCAATCCTGTGAAAAACAACTATGAACCATTTATCACAACACCACGTAGCAGCCTTTTTTTAATCTGTATTGCAAATTCTGTGGGAACTCTTTCAGTACTTATGTATAGTCCACTGAAGCATAAAAATACATGGTTTCCTATTTGTTTGCCCTCAAAATATATGATCTTAAAAGAGCTAAAAGAACGAATTTGAGCTTTCAATAAACTCCAATCTTAAGATTTAGGCAGAAGATGAAGAACATAAATACAAGTAAACTTTAATTTTACGTAAAAAATGAACACTTCTCCTCGACATTCCACATTTTCTGTTTACTCTTTCATTGAAAATTTAGCATGAAATGGCTAACGAAGTCTGCATGCACAATCTCAGATAAGATAACTTGTCAGGGTAAAAATCCAACTAGAAAATGCCAAAAAAGACAGTAAAACCTTAGTAAAAGGAATTATGATGTCTAGAATAAAACACGTATGCTAATGAATACATCTGTAAATGCAATGAAGTTTTAAATCAACTATTGACCAAAAACGACCCTTCAAAAAAACAAAAAGAAAAAAAACTCTATTGACCAAAAACAGGAAACACAGAGGCCAATAAAAAAAAAACAATAATGTAAACCAAAAGATCAGATAAAAATTTGAATTTGTGCAGAAAAGTAACAAAAGGCACCACCAAAGTAGAAAATTGAGTGCGCATACCAATGAGAAAGGAAGCTGACTTTCAGAGTAGGGCTGTGTGATACTTAGACCAGTAGACACACTGCAAAATACAAAATAAACCATCAGAATAAATAAAGTATTCAGCAGGAAAGGGAAATGATTAAGACCAACTCCAATGCAGCTCAAGAAATAATTTGAACAAAACAGCCACAGAAATTTTCAGCAAGTTAATTTTCCAGTGAAATCAGGGTATTCTAGGCTTAACTTCAGCTCCACTACAATAGAGATAAGGACGAACTTATCCCTTTCGTTTTTTATCTTTTTATTTTTCTATTGTCAGTATAATAGTGGCTTTTCAGCAGTTGTCTTTCCTGGTCCGAATAAGAAGTCTTGGCAAAACTTATGCAAGCAGATAGTTAGTTATCGGCGAAACAGACTGAAAAGCACTATCAGACTGCAAGAAAACAACTTCAATGGCTGCAGTAACTAAGATAACATGAAAAAGCCGACATCACTAGAAGCATTTCTCAAAATTCAAGTAAAGAGTTCTAATATTTCAACAACTTGTTAACAAGAAAATTATAATAAGTGATAATGTACCAACCAAAATTGAGCGTAATAGTCAAAATTCAAGGTAAAACATATTCCGACAAGATTTTTTCTTTTGTTTTTAAGAGAGAGAAAGAATGAAAGAGAGAAAGAAAGAAAGAAAACACGATAAACCTAAAACAATTTCCCAAAGAGGAAACTTAAATGGCAAAATCCAAATTCACCTAAATAGGTGTCCTGTCCAGCTACTGATACTTAGATCAGCAAAGGCACACTACCAAACGACCAATTCACAACAATCGTAAAAGAAGAACCACACTGCAGTAACTAAAAGTCAAAAATGCAGCTGCAATTAACAGTTCAGGAACTCAATTTTTTCAAAATTAAACAACGTTCGCCAACAAGCAGGAAACTCGAGCAAATAAAAAAGTAGATAAGAACAAGAGTTGATCTGGAAGTGTAGTGTGAGAAAGCGAACAAAACAGAGAGAGAAAACGATGAGCAAAAACTCACAACCGGCGGCGGCGGAAGACGATCGGAGTGCGGCGAAGTACGGCGGAAGAATGAACAATTCAGGCCATTTTTGGATAGAGAGCGAGGGTTTTTGTGTGGATAGCGAATCCCTAGATACAGAGAATGTTTTTGGAAGAGAAAAGCGTGCAGAGAGAATGTGAGGTAGTATTTATGACAGAGTGAGTCCCCGACAGCTACACGCACTCGCACGCTGACACCACATGGCCTCCTCTTATTGCCTTTGCTTTTTTGTTCCGCCACTCCCCAAATTGCTATTGCCACTCCCATCTCCTATTTTTCATGGATTTTCCTTTTTTCCCACTATTTTTTTACTTTCATTTTGTGAAATTATTTTAAAAAAAAGATATATTTTGGTAAAATTTGATTGTAATATGTTAAAATTAAGATGTCTTTGAACTAAAATTAAAAAATTTAGAAAATTAGATTGATGTGTTGTTTTGGTATTCTTTATTTTGAGAAATGTTCCCTTTCTCTCGTTTAAAGGTGGATTTTCTGAAAAACAACAATGAGTGAGATTCGTTATTGAATAAAAAAAATAGTGTATACACATTGAAAATATATTTGAAGGGTGTGTTTGATAGGATATTTGGCTTAAATACTACAATTGGGCCCATTTGAAATTAGAATTGATTAAAATGCTTATTTCATGTTTGATAGGAAAGATTAATTAATCCAATTACAAATTCAATAACATCTTGAATGCATGTTTGATGGGAGAGATTACATAATATTGCATGTCAATTTACTTATATACCCTTTACCAATTTCCAAATTATTTTCCTTGTAGGGCTCAACTTCAAACGAAAATTGGGGATAATAAGTCCCCCCTGGACAGAATAATACGGATATTGATAAAGTTTGTTTTATTTTATTTTTTCTATTTTTGTAAGTATTTGTGAATAATATAAATTAAATAATTAGTGCAATATTTTAAAAAAGGGTTAATTATATTATACTATCCTTATATATTAGAAAATTACCAATCACTACCCTCGTAGTTTAAAAATTATAAATTAACCTCTATAAGTTTACGAAATTACCAAATTATCTATTTCTTTAGTTTTTTAATGAAAAATGACAACATTGTCAACTTGTCCAAGTGAGTTTGCCATTCTACCCCTATGCTTGGCCATTGTAATTTTAGAGGCTAAAACACCCTTTATAATGATAAGATCTTGTAGAAGAGTTTTCCTTAAAATCATATTCATTCAAGGTGTTTAATTGTAATTTTATAAATTTAATAAAACAAACCCTTTTCTAATATAATTTTTTAAAATAATTTTCTTTAATTTATTCTATAATTATTTTTTAAAAGAAATTAAGATTAATTTTTATTATCAAATATAATTTTTTTGAAAATATTTTTATATATGTAATTATTATTATTATTATTATTATTATTATTTAATTATATCTAGAAATTATTTTAGAACTATTTTCAAAAATTACGGGAATGTAATTCCAAAAATTTTTTAAAAACATAATTACAGAAAAATTTAGAGAAAAAACAAAGAAAACTATACAATTTTTTTAATAAATAATTAAGAAAATAATTCAGATTTAATCAAAATCCTTTATATTACAATATTAAATTAAAAAATAATTACATAAAATTATTCAAAAACACAATTATAGAAATATTTACAGAAAAAATAAAGAAAACTATACGATTTTTTTAATAAATAATTACAGGAAATAATTTAAATTTAATCAATATTCTTTATATTAAAATATTAATAGTTTGAATTACAACAATAGGAGGAAAAGTGTTCTATTTTGCAAGGAATTGATGTAATAAAGCATAAGCTTTTATGGGGGTAGTTTAGTAAATTCATCAATAATCTTCGTGCACTATTCACTAATCTTAGGGCCAAATGTGAGACTAATATGGGGGCTAATCTTCACAGCCCACGGGGTTGCATTTTATTTTGGGCTGGCCTGCAAATTTAATCTCACTTATCAAACAAGACTTTATGATATTTGGACCACCATAATTGCATGTAAACTGGTATCGAATGTTGCCTATCAAACACCCTCGAAAATTATAGTGTAAGTTTTGAAAATAATGTTGAGAATTGCTTAAAACATAATCATGAAAAATAAAACATGGATTTTGGAAATGCAATGTATTCGGAAAATAATTTCAAAAAATAAGCAAAGAAACTTTTTTTTTATTATTATTTAAAACTGAAAATACAAAAGATTTTGGCAAACATATTTGATTTTGGGGTAGAGTTCTAGAAAATTTCTTACTACACTAACCTTATTTTTCGGATCTTGATTTTACAAAGAAAAACATTAATAAATTTTTTCAAATTAGAAAAGGGAAAATTACAAATTTAGTCCTGTAAGTATGCACTTTTTTCGGTTATGGTCCTGTATGTTTATGGTCATTAAAATAAGTCCTATAACTTTCAAATTTTCGCACTTTTCGTCCGATTTTGGCCGGAACCCTATTTATGTAACACAATCTGGCAATGACATGTCAGCATTTCCGGTGACAAAAATAGGATTTCGGCCAAAATCGGGCGAAAAGTGCGAAAATTTGAAAATTATAGAACTTATTTTAATGACCATAAACATACAGGACCATAACCAAAAAAGTGCAAACTTACATGACTAAAATTGCAATTTTCCCATTAGAAAATGATACAATTCTGTACTCTAATTTTTGTATTTTTATATTTTTGTTTACATTTTTTCCCTAAATTCATTAATACAAACTTAACACAAGCATCTAAGCTACGTTACATTAATAGTTGTATTGATAAAATTCCATCATCGTAAATCGATCACGTGTTTTTATCCGAAATGCTTTAAGAATGTTAAAGAGTTAGATTAGATGAGTGATCACGAGTTGAACTTGGTGGACTCTAAAATAAGTGCTCCATGACGGGATGAGGTGGTGAGATTCTTTGTGAATTAAGCCATGTAATTGTTTCTTATTATTAACTAATATGCATAATAAAAAAATAAAAAATAAAAAAAGAATCTACCATTTACTCTTTATTGTGTTGGAAAAATGATCTCAGATTATTGCAATAAACAAAAAGAGCAAATAATATGTATTAAGGCAATGTGTTTAAAACGAAACGACTTTATATTTGAAAAGATCAAGGCAAAAATTTGATAACGAAAACCAATTTAGTTTAAGAAATCAATAGCATGCCACAAGTAGTTGGATTAAGAAATAAAAATAAAAAAAAAAGAAAGAAAGAAAGAAAACTTGAATTAGTAAATAAGAATATACTTATCTCATAGTTTTGTATTATAACAAAATTGTATAAACCGAATCAAGCAAAAGTACTTTTGGCATTTAAGAAGACCTTGCCCCTCTTACTAACTAATACATAGGCATTGCAACTTCTCTTACATGATAAGACCGTTACGAAGCAACATACTACCCAATACGCAACTCCACCTCAAATAGCACTCAACTTGCTCGAAATCAACAGTTCATTTGTATGGAACAATAGGGAAAAACGAGAGAGAGGATTGCAGAGAGATTGTGTAATTTGTAGTGTGTTATGCACTAACCAAGAGCAACCTTTTTACAAGTAGCCTTTTTATAGGCAACCTGGAATAGACATTCCACTAAATACCAGCAAACACAGGCACTAAAGCGCCACACATTTTTAACATCAATGCAAAAAAATGTTTTTCAATTTACAATATTAATACACAAGATTTAATTACAAAAAAGTCTAGAATTCAAAGTCCAATATGCAACAGTCACATATTTGAATTTTAAAATTTAAAATTTCAGAATTTAAATAAATTTGTAATAAAAAAAATAAAGTTCAGACAATTTGCTCAATGCTAAAGCTAGGACAAATGGTGGTACATCCCTTTTATATTCCTTAATTGGTACTTTAACAAGCAATTGCTCTTGGATTGTATATAAATGGACACATCAAAGTTGAAACTTTCAACGTGGAATAATGATCTAATATAAAAGACAAGGCCCTCCTACGAGGGAGCCCTTTATATATCCCACAAGTTTATATATCTTTGTCTCAATTTCTATGTAGGATAATGTCCACTTACATACTACAACTTATCACTTAATCCGTAACACACTACAAACAATCAAACTTCAATAGATTCCACCAATAATTGGTACTAGTTTGAAGAATTTTTGAATATCTTTTTAACATGTAATTTAGCATAAAGCTTGAATATGTTTAGTGCCAATTACAACATATTGTTTGCACATTCAAATTATTTATGTCATTATGAAACTATTCTAGAAGTCAACTATCTTTTCCCTTATATTTACAATTGTTTGAATTTTCTTTGCATTTTTTTGCTTTAAATTTTCTTTTGATAATTATTAAAGTGCTTTCTCCCTGCAAATATCAACTCCATCAGATTGGCCTTATTTTTGTTGTTAGTATTCCGAAATTCATTTATATATTTTATTTTTATTCAATCTTTAGCATGACGATCAAATTATTAAAATTAGCATTCATAAAAAAAATTTATCAAGTGAATTAATTCTTATAAAAGAAGTCATTATTATACCATCTATAGATATGTTTCTTTTATAACTATACAAGGAGCATCCCCATTTGAGAACATTGCTAAATTTAATATACCGAGATGTGATCCCAAATTGGTTTAATATTTTTCGAATTGAGAAGACCCCAAAAAGATAAAACAAAATAAAATAAAATAAAAAAGAGGACCAATAAGAAAACAAGAAGTTATGAACTTCCAACAGGAAAATGTTCACTTCAGACACGCAATGTGAAAATTTTCCCGCCATTAGACCAAAGAAAGTCAAGCCTTTTGGTCGTTGCAAATTGCAGTCAATTTCCTTTGTAGTAAAAAACCAAGAAAAAAAGATGATGGAAGACCAGGACTTCCATCTTTGACCAGAAGCTTAACACTAACAAAATGAGCAATTTTTTTTCACCAAATATTTATCTTGCTGCAATTTTGTACTATTCATATTCCCACTTGATTCCTATGTCTCCGTTAAACATCAAAGATCCAAGCTCTCAAAAACTCTGGGTAAGTATTAACTATTTTCAATCCCTTCTTATGTTTTTCCTTTTGTGTATTTATTTGCATGATTTTATTTGTTTGTTCGTGCGTTGTTTAATGTTATTCTTTATGATTTTCACTGCAACTATGACATGCTTTCAAGAAGATTCGATTTTTCATTTTTATTTATTGGAGTTGCTCTGTAGCTGGGGTTTATGAATTGGTTAAACCCTTTTACTTAATTGGGAATGTGAATTTGTAAGCATTTTCTAGTGGGCTATTTTTATTTTCCTTCTATGATGTGATTTATGGTCTTTTCTGCAAGGAAAAAGAACTGACTTTTCTTTATGTTTATTGAGGTTCGTATTGTATATTTGTTGAATATGTTGAATTTGTTGTTCTTTTCTGTTGGTCAAGATGCTTTGCCTACACTCTTACCAGCCACCATATACTTGCTCTTCTTTTATACTATTTTTGTTTCAGTTCTTGGTGGAAGCAAGAAGTGCTAAATTCAGTAACTACATGATAAATTTTTTGTTTTTCACTTCATGCTTCATATTTGGTTGCTTTTTTTCTCACATTTGTAATCTCGTAACTCAAGCACTCAAGTAAGTGTGTGTGTGTGTGTGTGTTAAAAAGTTCCAAGTGATTTGTGAAGTTTTTTTAGGGGACCTTTCCTTTGTTTTCATCAGTATCTCATAGTGTTTGTAATATAAAATCTTTATGATGTTGATCATACTTTGTTTTTTGGAGGTCTCTGATTTTGATCGTTTAATGTTTTGTTTTGTTCCAGGAGACTCAAATCAAAATATGACGTTGTCATATGTGAAACATCTTGAGTTGGTTCATATTCTTGAATCTTGATTTTCTTTTCGAGTTACGGCTCTTGTAATAACTGAGAAAATGTCGGACTTTAGAGCTGCCCCTTCCCTCCTTGGTCTCCTAGTTTGGTGGCTATTAACCAAATCTCTCAGCCATGCTGCTCAAAGCGACATTGATTGCCTCAGAGCAATAAAAGATTCTTTGGAAGATCCATTCAACAACTTAGCATCTTCGTGGAATTTTGACAACTACACTGAAGGATTTATCTGTAATTTTAACGGGATAGATTGCTGGCATGAAAACGAGAACAGGGTCCTAAATATACGTCTGCCGCAAATGAGACTTAAGGGCGAGTTTCCTCGAGGTATTTCCGGTTGTTCGTCCCTGACAGGTTTAGACCTTTCTGGAAACAGTATCAATGGAAACATTCCAAACGATATCTCAAAGTTAATTGCTCTTGTCACTATTCTTGATCTTTCATCGAACCAGTTATCTGGAGAGATCCCTGTGAATCTCGCAAATTGTTCTTACTTGAATGTTCTGAAACTTGATGATAACCAATTGACCGGCCAAATCCCTCCTCAGATTGGTCAGCTTAGTCGATTGAAGACATTTACTGTGACGAAAAACAGATTGAGTGGACAGGTTCCAAACTTTGTAAATTCTACTATCTCAGCTGAGAGCTATGCACAAAATGACGGGCTCTGTGGTGGTCCTTTGCCTCCATGTCGAGGGACTTCGAAAAAAGCTCATACTCCAGTGATTGTTGGAGCAGCTGTTGGTGGATTGACTATTGCAACTTTGTTTTGTGCTGTATTAATGATCTTATTTTTGCGTAAGCCATCTAGGAAGAAGAAGGAACAAGACCCTCTGGGCAACAAATGGGCCAGGAGTATCAAGGATGCCAAACGCATTAAGGCAAGATAAACTTT
>JACFYI010002230.1:4303814-4317033 GCA_014898755.1 Handroanthus guayacan
GCGAGTGAATATGTAGGTCTAACCTAAAATATAGGAACAATTGTTTCAGCACCTCCTACTTTCTGGTTTTATTATAGAAATGCTCAATGTGATTTGAGAAATTACGAAACACAGCCATTAGCTCAGATCAAAGAAAAGTAAGTGCAATATTACAATTAGATCTCCTAAAATCTAACACAATGGTGTTACAAGTAGATCCTTGTTAATCGTTATACTTAAATTTTCACAGGGTTTCTGTAAGGTTACACACCTCTGTTTAATTTTCTGTTAGTTGAAACAAGGGGTGTTGTTGTAATTTTGCAAACCACATAGGGTGTTTCTTTAACTAGGCAGAACGTGAGTGGTGTGTTGAGTTATCCCTAATACATAATACAATAATTCTTTATTCAAACAACATATCACTAGACTTTTATGTGAAAACCTATAAGTTTCTCGAAAATGGCTGCATCCCTAATTTCTCTTATGCTTTTTCATGACCATTTTACGTTCACGAAAAATTTTCTTTTAGTCATTCATGCAAGGAATGATTATAGCACAGTTTTACCTTCTTTTTCTTTTCAGCTTTCTATGTTCGAGAAATCCGTTTCCAAAATGAGACTAAGTGATCTCATGAAGGCAACTAATCAGTTCAGCAAAGAGAACATAATCAGGTCCGGAGGAACCGGGACAATGTACAAGGCAACACTTGAAGATGGAACCTCTCTTATGGTGAAGAGATTGCAGGACACTCAACACTCAGAAAAAGAATTCACGTCTGAGATGGCTACTTTAGGTAAAATAAAACACCTCAACTTGGTTCCTCTTCTAGGTTTTTGTGTGGCTGAGAAGGAAAGGCTCTTAATCTATAAATACATGCCAAATGGAAATTTACATGACAAACTACACGTGAAAGATGGTGGCAAAATTTTGGATTGGCCTTCGAGGCTCAAAATTGGGATTAGGGCCGCAAAAGGATTTGCTTGGCTCCATCACAGTTGCAATCCACGTATTATTCACCGAAACATTAGTTCAAAATGCATCTTATTGGATGAGGATTATGAACCGAAAATATCCGACTTTGGACTTGCTAGGCTTATGAATCCTGTCGATACTCATTTGAGTACTTTTGTGAATGGTGAATTTGGAGACTTGGGTTATGTCGCTCCAGAATATACCAGAACTCTCATGGCCACCCTGAAGGGGGACGTCTATAGTTTTGGGGTCGTGCTTCTTGAGTTAGTAACGGGGGAGGAACCAACTTATGTGGCTAAAGCCCATGAAAGCTTTAAGGGAAATCTGGTGGATTGGATATCGCAGCTCTCTAACACATCATCGCTTCACGATGCAATTGATAAATCGTTGGTTGAGAGAGGTTACGATGGCGAGCTTTTCCAGTTTCTTAAGGTTGCTTGTAGTTGTGTGCTGTCAGATCACAAAGAGAGACCGACAATGTTTGAGGTGTACCAGCTTTTAAGAGCTATTGGACAGCAGTATGATTTCACGACGGAAGATGATTTGTTAGTGCTATCAGAAGCGAAGAATGGTGATATACGAGGTGAACTGATTGTTGCTCAAGATGTGTAGCAGATTGTATAAGAAAGCGAAGGGATATATAATAGTAAGTGGTGCCATAATCTTTATGTGTGATTATGTGTTGTTGATGTTTTAATAGTTTTTATTTCACATTTAGATCAGTGTTCGTATATTTAATAGTGACTGTTCAATGCACAACTACGACGACTGTTTTAGTCAATTTTACCAAGTAAATTAGTCACTTGCGAAGCTGTATACTTGTGTTTGGTTTCTTGACTAGAAACAAGGTCTTTTTGTTCCGGCTACATGCTGCTATTCTTTACTTCCTTGTCTCCCACTCTCTGAGACACACGCGCACACCAACTGTCAGGGGCCCAATTCATCCCTAGAAAAGTGATTACTAGGAGATGGATATTGGACCATGTATATGACTATATAAGTTGGCCCAACAATCCCCAAAACTCCGTGGCTAATATTGAATGGGACCGTGCATGCCCTCGTGTGGTATGGGCTGCTTCTTAGCCTGGCAATACCATGGGAAGGAATGCAGTGATTCATGCCTCCATGAAGATGTTTCTATTGTATTGTTACTCATTGCCTCTTTATATCTTAATTTGCTTTCCATGCATTTGTGTGTTTCCGTGTGCGGTTTCTTTTTTTTTTTTTTTTTTGAATAAGCATTTAAGTTTTGGCTCAGAAGTTTGCAATGATACAAAACATGCATTGCTTATCGATAAGAAATGTGAAATAAAATTGACTTGATTTTTGTAAGTTTAGGATACAGTGGTCTTAAATAGCAAGCAATGATGCCAAACTTAGATGTACTGTTAACCATGTAGTTTTTGCTTGAATCTTGTGGGCACATTGTATTGGAGAATCTCAAAAGAATCAGCATCCATTGTTTACTGAGAAATTCTCTATTTGAAATCAGTTGGGAATTTGCAATATAAATATGGTTGCTTATTAAAACTAGCATACATTGTACACTCATTGCATGTGCATAAAATAATTAATATATTTCATATATATACATATGAAAGTATGATGCAGATTTGATTAATATAATTAGAATATGATCGATACATACATATATATATATATGTATATTAATACAAATATACACATAATTTTAACATGAATAGATAAATTATTAAGTAAATAGTTTTTTATTCAGTTGTTGATGATTAATGAGGTAAATAATTTTTAGGGATACTTTAGGTATGGTACATGAAAATATACCATTAAAATAATTACTTTTTGTCCTCACGCTTTATATATAACTAGCTTTAATTGCACACTCGATACGTGTGTATAAAATGATGAAAAGATAATTTATATATGTCAAGATATTAAAAATGAACATTATTTCTATTTATATTTAATAATCATACTATTATTATTATTATTATATTTAATTAAATTACATACATAATCTAATATAAAGTTAGTGGGATTGTGGATGATTATTGTTAAAGTAAGTTATATTTTAGGTAAACCACTTGAGGCCATACTAATTAAAGTCTCACACTTTATTAAAAGGTATAGATAAAAATAGATTATAATGTAATAAAGTATACTACGGTTGTAAGTTCGATTCATACGAGAATTGTTAGGGAACTTTCATTTTCTTTTTCTTTTTCTTTTTTTTTTTTTTATTATTTTTTAAGGCGGGAAAGTATGAAGACCAAGCCCTGATGGGCTCTCCACGCTAACAGTTAAGTAGAATTATCAATTAATATCCACTTGAACAATAATGAAGAAGAAGAATCCGGTATATTAAGTAAAAGTGTTAACTTGGAATACTAATATGTTTAATATAACTCCAGATATATTCTTAAATAAATTACAAAAATACCTATCTAATTTAGAATGAAAAACAAACAAATATAAAGATGTGCTATAAAAAAATAAAAAAAAAATATTAAAAACTTATGTGCAAAATGATTTGTCAAATATTATTTTTAAGTTAAATTTTATTAAACTTTAAACTGAAAAAGAAATGCCGTCCTATTATGCGAATCGGCAAGAGTTTCTATAGTTAATGACAAAAAATAATAAAAGTGCAGATAATGTACAAAAACTAAAATTGACATATGAAAGAGATGCAAGACTGGTCTCTTAATTAATCTTGGAATTATTTGGTATATCAATGAATAAAATGGCTATTTTGGTACTTATAAACACTTTTTGAATTTTAAACTTATGCAACATTTAGGTTACTGTTATAAAATTTATATGGTCACCTTAATATATAGTTTTTTTTTTAGAAAAAAAGAAACCAAATTTATAATTAAATTAAAATGTAGTTGACAAAGTGTAACTAAAAAAAGGTTCCATCCGAAATCTTAAAAAATAGAAAGCATAAAAATAATTGAATTTACTAAAAAAGGCTCAGTTGGCAATGTTTAAAATGTCCATACCTAATGAATAACAAAATATTTTTTTTTCCAATTACTTTATGTACAATTTATGTTCGAGCGATCTTCCAATTATGTATTCTTCATAATATTTCACATATCATCATCCATAAGCACAATATGGAGAAATATTTCATCATTTTTATTTTTCTTAACGTTCTTTATGAACAAAAGAGAGAAAGAATCTTTAAAATTTTAAGGAGCTATTATTCAAATAACTGAGTAATCGATACAATTAATAAAAAGATTTACTATTGTAAGAATGCACAAAATAATTAAGATTTGGTTATACTTCTATGACATTCGAATAATGAATATCCAATTCATTTGGCTTCTTGCCCTCCGTTAAAAAATTTATTTCAATGACTGAGATAATTTTTTGCTGCTATATAACTGATTGAGTGCAAGTAACTATAATATATTTACTGTCATAATTATAGAAATAATTCACATTAATATATTCTTCCTTTTAATTTAGAAACTTCTCTAAATTGTTCTATGTGATTGAATTTGAAAATACAATTAACATTTCCGGTTTAAAATTGTTAACTAATTTGAAGTTTCTGCTAGACCATTTGTACTTTGATCCAAATAAGGGATAATAAGGGTATATAAAAACAGTGAGATTTATTGTACACAAAAAAAATAAAAAAAAATGTTATCTCTTATCATATTGGAATTGGGAATTGTTTCAAGTTTGTTGGCTAATTGTGCTAAAAAAAAATGTCTCAACTTGATTTATATTTCCCCTCTTTTTATCGTAATTCGTTTATTCTTGAAAGCTGGATTTGGATTCAATAACTAGTCGTTGTCAAACAAATTGCTTAAATTATTATATAAATAATGACCATTCATAAAAATTCTAATTATTATTTTACTAAGTTTTCAATCAAGTACTCAACTAACGATATTTATATTATTGTAACTTTTCATATCATAAAAAGTATTGTTATATTTAGACCAATGAGGTAATTATCATTTTTAAATTGGATATATTATAAATTCCAATTGGTGATGGTGCAAGCTTGACAACGATAGCTTGAAAAATGGAATTAATTATCGTATATTATGGGATTGACCATGGAAAATAAATGGGATTGCACAATGCTGTCAGTCTTGATAGTAATGTTTTAATTATTTTTTTATTTGAGGTAACTAATTATTAAGACTGCAAAATTTAAATATTACGGAGCAAAGTGGTTCCGAACATATAGTATAGTGACCATTTATCCCATTTTATATTTTCAAAGAAAGCAATGCGCGCATGCAGAACTACATTTTCGAACCAAGAAGACTTTTTAATCCTAGCGGTCTTTCTCAGCAAATTTCTCTTTGATCTTCCTGGAAACATCCTGCAAGCCGCTTTTGGCTAATGATTTACATACGGCAAAAGGCTTAACATCCACAAAACAATGGAATTTCTTGAAAGATTATCACCACTCTTGAAGGGTATGTCTGTGTTTCTTTCTCAGCTTCACCAATATGTGTTTACCAATAAAGCCAGTGATTTTCTCCTTAATCCCATTTTACTGCGTTTAATCACTGGTAATTTGCACCTGGTTTTGCTGCTTATCATAGTCATATTGTGGGTTTGCAAGATAGTTAGGATTAATCACAATAGAAATCAGAATCAGGGTGTTAAGCCCTTGTATCACAAGGCAACCCTTCTTTCTTGCTTGGGTCTTTCTTTTTTCAATCTTCTCTTATGCATACTGAACAATTTTTATTGGTATAAAAACAATGGCTGGAGTGATGAAAAGATTCTTACTTTTATTGATTTGGCTGTAAAAACACTAGCTTGGCTAGCCCTTTATGCTTTTTTGCATAAACAGTCCTTAAGTTGTGGTGAAACTAAGTATCCTTTAGTTTTGAGGGTCTGGTGGGGGGTTGTCTTCTCTCTGTCCTGTTATTGCTTGGTCGTTGACCTTATTTACTACAAAATGCACCAATTTTTATCATCTATGTTTTGGCTATCAGATATTGTTTCTGCTGTCATGGGTTTATTATTGTGTTATTTGTCATTTTCGGGTTCGAGAGAGAGTGAAGGGGGACTTCTTCAAGAACCCCTTTTGAGTAGCACTGAGACTAATGATCATAAGAACAAAACTGTGAGCCCTTATGCCAGTGCTAGTGTTCTTAGTATACTTACATTCTCATGGGTGGGTCCCCTGATTTCTACTGGGTACAAGAAAATATTGGACCTTGAGGATATTCCTCAGCTTCCCAGTGATGATAGTGCGAGAGAGGCATTTCCACTTTTAGACAGTAAGTTGAAGTCTTATGGTCGAGGAAGTGATGCGGTGACTTCATTTACGCTAGCAAAGGGATTGATTTTCACTGCGTGGAAAGAAATTGTACTAGCAGCTATCTGCATGCTTGTTTACACATTTGCAATGTATGTTGGACCATATCTCATCGATTCCTTTGTTCAATACCTAAGTGGACGTAGAAATTTCCAATACGAGGGCTATGCTTTGGTTTCTGCATTCTTCTTTGCAAAAGTTCTTGAGTGTTTCGTACAGAGACACGGTTATTTCAAGGTGCAGCAGGCTGGATATAGGGCTAGATCTGCATTGATTGCTAAAATCTACCACAAGGGCTTGATGCTTTCTTGCCAGTCGAAACAGGGACGTACAACTGGTGAGATTATCAATCTAATGTCGGTCGATGCTCCAAGAATTGGTGTCTTTGGGTTTTACATGCATTATCCCTGGATGGCTATCATACAAGTTGGTTTAGCATTAGTCATCCTGTATAGAAATCTTGGACTTGCATCGGTGGCAACTCTCATTGCTAGTATTCTTGTAATGCTGGTAAATATTCCACTTGGGAAGTTGGAGGAAAAATTTCAACAAGGGCTAATGAAATCCAGAGACAAGAGAATGAAGGTGACGTCCGAAGTGTTGAGAAACATGAGGATTCTCAAGCTTCAAGCTTGGGAAATGAAGTTCCTTTCGAAAATTTATGATCTTAGGAACGTCGAGACTGGATGGTTGAGAAAATACGCTTATATTTTATCTGCTATTACACTCGCATTTTCAGGTGCTCATATATTTGTGTCTTTGGCAACTTTTGGTTCTTGTCTGCTTATGGGAATTCCACTTACATCTGGAAAGATATTGTCTGCACTCGCAACGTTTGAAATTCTTCAAGGACCTATGTACAGTATTCCTGACATGATATCCGTTTTCGTACAAACTAAAGTATCTCTTGATCGAATCTCAACATTTCTATCTCAAGATGAACTTCAGCCAGATGTTACAGAGAAGCTTCCACCAGGTAGTTCTTCTCTAGCAGTCCAGATAACAAACGGAAACTTTGCCTGGGATATATCATCCCCTAATCAAACTTTAAAAGATATTAATCTCAGATTGTCGCATGGAACTAAAATTGCCGTTTGTGGTACAGTTGGCTCTGGCAAGTCAACTTTACTTTCTTGTATTTTGGGCGAGGTTCCAAAATTATCCGGAACTGTTAGACTCTGTGGAAAAAAGGCTTACGTTGGTCAATCAGCGTGGATACTGAGTGGAACAATTGAAGAAAACATACTTTTCGGTAAGGAAATGGATAAAGTGCGGTATAACAGGGTTCTTGAAGCATGTTCATTGAAAAAAGACTTGGAAATTCTTTCATACGGTGATCAAACAATTATCGGCGAGAGGGGGATCAACTTGAGCGGTGGACAAAAGCAAAGGATACAGATAGCGCGTGCTCTATACCAAGATGCTGATATTTATCTGTTTGATGATCCTTTTAGCGCTGTGGATGCACATACTGGAACACATTTATTCAACGTAAGTATATACCTTATACACTCAGCATTACCATTTTTATGCTACACTAAATTTAATTTTCCTGAGGAATAATTGATTCTAACAAACGGGTGACCTTCTAATGGCAGGAATGCATATTGGGTCTTTTGGATTCAAAAACCGTTATCTTTGTTACTCATCAGGTGGATTTTTTACCAGCTGCTGATCTTATTTTGGTATGTTGTTTACGTCTTCTCTTTTCCCTTGTTTATTTTTGGGATAATTATCTTTAACACATACTAAGGTTTGGCCTTATTAGAGAAACACCGATGTGGTTTTAGAATTTACAATACCACGCCCTTAGGTTAAAAAGGTGTCTGCTTTGTAATGTTTGAGTCAATATGTTAGACTTTTAGGGGGCCCAATTTTAATGTTACGCACAATATGTTAGTTTTCTGGTAGCTAAACTCAGGAGGTGCTATCGTAATTTACAAAACCATGAGGGAGTATTGAGCTAATTATCCCTTCATTCTTTGACCAATTAACTAACTTCATAGTTATCACATCAGGTTATGAAAGATGGAAGGATTACACAAGCTGGAAAGTATGGCGATATTTTCGAATCTGGTACCCATTTCATGGATCTCGTAGGTGCTCATGAAGAAGCTTTATCAGCTCTTACCTCAATTGAGGCAGGGGCAACATTAGTTGGTGAGAGTTATATCAACACGAACACCAACGAGGCCTTAAAGAAAAATGAGTCTCAAAACGAACAAGATGACACAAAAGATGATATTGTAGAAACGAAAGAACAACTTGTTCAAGAAGAAGAAAGATCAAAAGGTAGAGTTGGTTTATCAATTTACCGCAAATATTTGACAACAGCATATGGAGGACTTCTAGTGCCCGTCATACTGCTAGCACAAGTTCTATCTATGCTATTCGAAGTCGGAGGCGATTATTGGATGGCTTGGGCAAGTCCTGTGTCAAAGGATATGACGCCTATTGTTCAAAGCTTTACTCTTATCATTGTTTATTTTGCCCTACAAATGGGAAGTTCGATATGCATTTTAGCTAAAGTCTTGCTGCTTGTGGAAGCTGGCTACAAAACGGCTACTATATTTTTCAACAGAATGCATCTTTGCATATTTCGGGCTCCCATGTCTTTCTTTGATTCAACTCCAAGTGGGCGCATTCTAAACCGAGTAAGAAAAGATGCATGTTTTGTTGTTTCATTATGGAAAATATCTTCGATCATTGCTATTATTTAACATGACGATCTATTAGTAACGTTAGTCAATCTCAAAACAGGTATCTGAAGACCAAAGTGCAGTGGATTTGAGCATTCCGTCTCTAATTGCGCAATCTGCATTTTCAATGATCCAACTTTTTGGAACCATTGTCATTATATCTCAAGTAGCATGGCAGATCTTCATCATCTTTATCCCTGTGGTCACGGTTTGCATATGGTTGCAGGTATTCTGTATTGTCCTTTCCTTTCAATAGACTCTTATAATTGTATGATACATAAGGACTTATCCGAATACAATTAGAGCGTGTTTGACTAAGTTCATCTAAGACATCTTATAAGCTCCTACATCTTATAAAATGTTTTTGAGGTTTATTGCTAGGTTTATTTTGAAAAAATAAGTCATCCAAGTGTTTGGATAATAAGATGTTAAGAGTTTATAATATGTTGGTAATATCAATTTTGTAATTAAAATGATTCAAATTGAAGGAATATGTTAAAATATTAAAAATTATAACCTCCTTATTTTTGTTAGAAAAAAACTCACAAGATATGCCGTATCTAAGCTCATTTCCGGAAAAAGTTTGTCAGAACACTTTTTGAAATCTTCTAAGTTCTTAAACATCTTATAAGATGTTTTAGAAAGCTTATAAGCTCATGCAAACATGTTCATAACCCGTCGCTCTTGTTGTTTGTGGACGCTAATTTTGAACACATTTCTATATCTTCCATCGTAATCCATTTCTCCTGTTATGCAGCAATATTACTTACCCTCAGCACGAGAATTGACTAGACTGGTTGGCGTATGCAAAGCTCCAGTTATACAACACTTCTCTGAGACACTCTCGGGCCTAAGTACAATAAGGAGTTTCGAACAGGAAACCAGATTCTGCGAAACAAGCATGAAACTAATCGATGATTACTCTCGACCAATGTTCCATACAGCTGCTGCAATGCAGTGGCTATGCATTTGGTTGGACATGTTGTCTCTATTTACTTTTGCATCATCATTGGTTTTCTTGATATCTGTTCCAGAGGGGGAAATTAATCCTAGTGAGTACAATTGTATCATATCTGTTGACCGCCTTTTCCGGAAGCATGCTAAACGATACAGATTTAACAGATGAAGTTAACTCTTTTCCTCATTCTCCAATTTGGATCACAGGTATTGCAGGCTTAGCAGTGACCTATGGGCTTTATCTGAACACGACACAAGCAATGGTAGTATGGAATCTTTGCTTCATGGAAAATAAGATGATATCGGTGGAAAGGATTCTCCAGTATACTAGTATCCCAAGTGAACCTCCACTTCTTCTTGAGTCGAATAGGCCAGAAAGTAGATGGCCAGTTATTGGAGAAGTCAATATTCACAATCTTCAGGTGTTTTTTTTTTTTTTTTTTGTTTTTTTTCAAATGTTCTTTAGACGGATAATGACCTCATCACCTCATGAGATTTGCGCAATTACAGAAAAATCCCCTTTGGTTTGAGAAATTACAATAACACTTTGTGCCATTAGATTAATAGAGGATCCGCTTGTAATTTTTCAGTCAATATGTTAGATTTTCAAGGGGCTATTATAATATAACGTACTCTCTATTGAGTTTTCTATCAACTCAACTAATGGCATGGAGTCTTATTGTTATTTCCTGAACTACGAGGGGTGCTTTTGTAATTAAGCAAAACCTTGGGGGGTTGAACTAATTATCCCTTCTTTTTAACCAATACCCTCTTGTTAATCTGAACATTATATTATGCTATTGAATTGATATGATGTAGGTCAGATATGCCCCACACATGCCTCTTGTGTTGCGAGGTCTTACATGTACTTTATTTGGAGGAAAGAAGACTGGCATAGTGGGGAGGACAGGTAGTGGTAAATCAACTCTTATATGGACACTCTTCCGCATTGTTGATCCATCTGCTGGACGAATCTTGATCGACAATGTCGATATCTCATCAATCGGGCTGCATGATCTACGATCCAGATTGAGCATAATTCCACAGGATCCAACCATGTTTGAAGGTACAATCCGAAGTAACATGGATCCCCTTGAAGAGCACACAGACGAACAGATTTGGGAGGTACGAAGAATTACTGGGAAAGTAGTTGTCTTTATAGTGATTTATCCTTTTCGTATAATGCGGTTGACGCATCTTTTCTTCGCGTTAGGCTCTTGATAAGTGCCATCTTGGGGATGAAGTTCGAAATAAAGCAGACAAACTCGATTCCACTGGTCCATCTCATTCACTGATTTTGCTTGCAGTTTTTTCCTTTATGAAAGGGATCATTACCTTAAAACCCCGAGGTCTGAACTAATTACAGAAACACATCATGTGGTTTGAAACATTATAATAATAGCCCTTGTCGTTGATTCAGTTGATGAAAAGCTTAATGAAACATGTGTACAATCACAATTAGAAAAGTATAATATATTGACTGAAACATTGAAAGTGATTCCCTTTTACCGACAGGGGGTATTATTGTACTTTTACAAATTACATCGAGTGTTTATGTAATCAAGCCTTACCTCAGGGAGTTTTGAGATAATTATCTGTACATGTTATTGTGCACATTGTCTCATTTCTTGCTTCTTGGAAATGTATATGTTAGTTGTTGAGAATGGAGAGAATTGGAGCGTAGGGCAGAGGCAGCTAGTTTGTCTTGGACGAGTGCTGCTAAAGAAAAACAAGATTTTGGTTCTTGATGAGGCGACATCATCAGTTGATACAGCAACAGATAATCTGATTCAACAAACCCTTCAGCAACACTTCTCTAACTCCACCGTTATAACAATTGCTCATCGGATAACATCGATTCTAGACAGCAACATGGTTCTATTATTGGATCAAGGTATGTTATAATGCTTTCCGTGCTATGTTAGGTTAGGAGGTGTACATGGAAACACCTTTGTACACTGCATATTCACACCAAATGATTGAGATCACGGTAGCAATATTTTTTATCTGGGGTTGTCCTACAGTTCTAGTCGAATTAGCTTATTTATGTTTAAGAGACATTGTTTAGGTCATACATCGAGGTCATACATAGCTGGTATGTCAAGGTCTTAACTTGAAACCGAAGAATATGATTAGAGACCAGTAAGCGTGCTAGGTATCTATAATGTTAGGCTGGTATGAATCAATGGTGTCGGATCTAGCTGGAGTAGATCTCGACCGTGTTAGGTCTAGCAAGATCCAGCTGATCTGTCCACATGGCCTCATCATCCGTGAGGGTCGGGCTGAGCCAGACTCGGAGACACGAAACCTAGTGTGTTTGGGGGTTTGACTAATTCTTATGGGCAAACAAGTCGTTTCTCTAGATTTAGCCACGTTCGGTAAGAATTTTTTGGCATGTAAATTGTTTTTGAATTTATGCATGTGTGTGGTGGTGCAGGTTTGATCATGGAATATGACACTCCGAAGAAGTTGCTTGAAGACAAATCATCTTCATTTGCAAAGCTTGTGGCAGAGTACAGCATGAGATCAACTTCTGGTTAAAACACTCTATCCAACTGAAGTTCATGCTTCTCTATGAAAGAAAACAATATATATAACAGAACACACTATCATATCCATCACTTTAGCAACTGATAATTGTAGCACAATGTATGTTTAAATGTGATTATTTTCCAAATCACGACTATACTTCATTAAGTGTTCAGTTAACTGAACTAGTGATCGAGAATATTATTTTAATTTGAAAACCACAACGAGATTATTGTAGTTAAACCAAATACCAGAGGGTGTAGATTTACGCTTGATAGATTTATATAGAATCAAGTGGGGTTAGTTGATGTAATTATTCTCATATAAATTATCATATTGAAGAAAGTCGTGGTTGGGAGGATAGTAATGTCTTGATCGGTTGTTGGCCTTAAGGAAGTCAAACAAATAAATAATAGGAATGTGGATATGTTAGAAGTTGATAAGCTCATCATCACCTTACGCTCTGTACAAAAATGGAGATGATGTATTGCTTGAAAAATTCTACTAATTACATATTCTCGGTTAGGAAAAAACACTGCTAACCCTTATAATAAATTTTTATATAAAAAAAATCATGAATAAATTTTTTGATCAAAAAATTCATTTCATCAATATTTCGTTCAACAAGATCCAACTTGCTAATTTTGCATTTTAAGAAAATGAAAAGGACTGAAAACAAACACTTTAATTCTTATCTTCACATAGTTATTTAATTTCCGGACTATGTATTCCACTCCTTAACATATAAGATCAATAAGTTCAATGGACATTTGAAATCTGACGAAAAAAAAAAAAAAAAAAA
>JACFYI010002230.1:4317133-4329486 GCA_014898755.1 Handroanthus guayacan
CTTTTGCTCGTTTCTTTTTTGGTTGATGTAATATATGATATTCACACAGTAATTTACGTAAAGTATTTAATACTGTGTCGTGTATTAACTCAAAAGTGAAGTATTTGAGTCATAAAATTTTATATCGCATTTTATATTTATTTCATAAGTGAACCATTAATATATTGTTAAATTTATGTTCTTTTTTCTTTTTCTTTTTTAGTATTCTTATTTTTTTAGCTAATCCTTATAAGGTTAAATTCCAATTTCAATTGCAAAGCAATTAGACAAACGGAATATATCATATTTTATTTAAAAATCTTTATTAATATTATATTCATGGTTATTAATTTGAAAAAGAATCCATTAAAATTTAAATTTGAATATATGACAAATCAAGTTGCTTAATGCTATATTTGATGATTTGATGTATTCATTTTAGAGTATAATAATGTTTACACTCAATTATTACATTAACACATTTTAAAGACTAAATAAAAGAATTAGATACAAAATATTATTATGTAATGAACAAATAGTATCATACACTAAGTAAAAGTCTAGATGTTGTTAATATGAATCTATCTGGGAAAATTGCAAAATTGGTCCCATAATTCATGCATTTTTGAATTTTGATCACAAACTTTTTGGCTTTCTAAAATTGAGTCCCATAACTTAATTTTTTTTTTTTTAATTTCAGTCCCCAAAGGGGCTGCCATTACCTTTTGAACTGGAATTCACACATGGACGTTAACACTTGGGATGGGAACGATTTTATTTTAAAGAAAAAATTATAATTTTGGTCCCATAACTCATGCCTTTTTGGATTTTGGTCCCAAAATTTTTGGATTTTTAGAATTGAGTCCTATAACTCAATTTTATTTTTTTTTTAATTTCAGTCCCCAAAGGGGCTGCTGTCAAGAAATAAACGGAAAAGACCCGAAACTCCTTTAATTGGGACTGAAATTTAAAAAAAATTGAGTTATGGAACTCAATTCTAGAAATTCAAAAAGTTTGGGATCAAAATTCAAGAGAGCTTAAGTTATGGAACCAAAATTACAATTTTCTCAAATCTAGCTCACACTTTTCTATGAGAAAGGTTCTATGGTACCACTTCATCGAAAGCGTAATAAGCTATAAAAGTTAAATCTAGCCGTGTGAAATGGGCAGACGCTGAAGTCATTTCACATGTGTTTATTTAAAAATAAAAATAAAAAGATAGTCAAATTTGGACGATTGACTTCCGAAAAGAATAATAACAGAACAATGCAGAAGTTCCAAATTCCTTTGGGGTCAATTTTAATAACCAGAATCTGTTTCTTCTGTTATATTCCCACCATATTTACTGCTTTCCGTCAGCTCTCATCCACGAAGAAGAAAGGGAATCTAATCATAATTACCCTCAAATCCCGTCAGGTATCAGTTCTAAACCTCAATCATCGAAACCAGCATCTTTTTAAAATTTTTTTTTATTTTGGTAATATCACCGTTAAGATCATCAAGAATTGAGATACTTTTCTTCTTCAAACTGTGTTAAAATTCCAGTTTCAATGGAACCCAACTCCTCCCTCTCCTCGAATCCAATTCCCGTATTTTCCACTTTCACTTCCCCATTTGAGGATTCTCCAAGGAAAACTGATTCAAGTTCTTCAACGAGAAAGCCCCTCAGTTTATGGCCTGGGATGTACCATTCACCAGTGACGAATGCCCTTTGGGAAACAAGGTCTAAAATATTTGAAAGACTTCTTGATCCCCCACTTGATGCACCCCCACAGAGTGAATTGCTGACGAAAACCCCTTCTCAGAGTAGAATGACTATTCTGTACAACTTCTCTAGTGATTACATTCTGAGAGAGCAGTATAGGGATCCTTGGAATGAGGTCAGAATTGGGAAGCTGCTTGAAGATCTTGATGCTCTGGCTGGCACCATTTCAGTCAAGGTACAAAATTTTCAAGGTTATTTTTGGTTAGCATTTTTTGTTTGAAATTCTTGGAAATGATGTTCTATCAATCGTCAATAGTTGTATGTGTGATTGTTTAAATTAATTGATTCCCATGTGTCTACGTTCGAATAGAAGTTCCAAATTATGGAAATAGCAGTGTTGCTGACGAGGTTGGGACTTGGGATAACTACCTGACCTCAATGCCTCCTGATCGACACGCCTAAGATTTAAATCATTATCATTACACCTTCTACCATTAGTTTAGTTGACGAAAAACTTAATGAAGCAAAGGTTATTATCCAAATCTCAGTGGGTGTTGAGGTAATTATTCCTTGTTTTTTATGATCATTCTTTCTTCCTTTGTGTATCAGCACTGTTCAGATGATGATAGCACAACTAGACCACTTTATCTCGTGACAGCTTCCGTCGACAGAATGGTGCTGAAGAAGCCCATCAGTGTCGACGTTGATCTTCGTATATCTGGTGCTGTTACTTGGGTTGGCCGGTCTTCTATTGAGATTCAGCTCGACGTCACTCAATCTTCAAGCGGTACTTCCTCTTGACAAATACCAGGGTTTATTAATGCTCTTGTTTTTGCAATTAAACTTTAACCTAACTTCAAACTCTCCCAACCAAGGAATAAAAGCTTCCAAATTTGTCGAATAATGAAATTCAAGGCATTAAATATAAAATTTTACATTTCTTATGTTCATTTTGTGTTAGGTTAGCTTGATATTCATGTAGCAGTCTCTCTGCTAATCTCTAGCTTTTGCCACTAAGATAGTTATTACTGATTGGCTTGCCATAAATTGAAGGGATAATTACCTCAATGCCCCTTGAGGTTGGGCTTACTTACAAAAATACTCCATGGTTTTGGTAAATTATAATAGCAACGCTTGTCGTTAGTTTGATTGATGTAAAACTTAATGGAGTAATGGAGCTTGTGTAACAGTACAACTACCCTAAAATCTAAGCATGTTTCAATCAATATGTAAGATTTTTGGGGGTCTGATTGTAATATTCATAGGTTCAGTTAAAATTTCTGTCAGTTGAATTGATGAAATGGGGTGTTAAGAGTAATTCGGTTAAAACTTTGGGAGTTTTGAGATAATTATTCCTAAATAGAAAGACTTGTTGCTATTGCTAAATGTAGATTTAACTCTAAGAACCTTTTCTTCTGGCAGAGACTGCTGAAGATACTGAATCAGTTGCTCTGACTGCCAACTTCATATTTGTGGCTCGTGATTACAAGACAGGCAAAGCTGCTCCAGTGAATCGTCTGACTCCAGAAACAGAACGAGAGAAGCTGCTTTATGAAGCAGCAGAAGCAAGAAGCAAACTGAGAAAGCAAAAGATTAGAAATGACAAAAAGGGGATCGAGAATGGAGAGACGAATAGATTGGAAGGATTACTGGCTGAGGGACGGATCTTCTGTGATATGCCAGCCTTGGCAGATAGAGACAGCATTCTTCTGAGAGACACTCGATTTGAAAACTCATTAATTTGTCAACCGCAGCAAAGGAACATTCACGGTCGGATCTTTGGAGGATTTCTGATGCACAGAGCTTTTGAATTAGCTTTTTCAACGGCTTATGCTTTCGCAGGGATGATGCCGTCCTTTCTGGAAGTTGATCGTGTTGATTTTCTGAGACCGGTAAGTATAACATTGTAAAATCTTAGAACTTCATGTGATTGGCCCTTTCTTGTGAGGTGAGTACTTAGCAGTTGAAGCACAAAATGGCCTCTATGTATCAGCATATCATAATCTATTTCTAGTTTGTTCAAATATCAACTCATTACACTATCCTCTGGTGCACTTGTCCAACTACCTTAATACCACTTTTTTCCAAACTTCATCAGTAATTATACAGCTAATCCTTGTATATTTGGTAATGCAGGTGGATGTCGGAGATTTCTTGCGTTTCAAATCTTGTGTATTGTACACAGAAAATGAGAATTCAGATCAGCCTCTAATCAATTTAGAAGTTGTTGCTCATGTTACAAGGCCTGAATTCAGGTCTAGCGAGGTACATTCTGTCTTCCTTGACATGTAGAAATCTTGGTTAACTGTCATTGAGCTCGTTTTTGGTGCATGTGGATATGAGGCGTGATAACTATATATATATATAAGAAAACAGAGAGAGAGAGAGAGAGACACCGAAACATTCACGTGCACCCGAACAATGACTGTTTGAGCATAAGGGAATGCCGTTGATTCTTTACTTTTATAGAAGGGTTAATTATATCCATACCTCATCCAAAACAGTGAAATTACCAACTCCTCTGTTATGTCAAACATTACCGATATCCTCTTCTAAAAATGCAGTGTTTACTAAACTACCCCTGCTGTCATGTTTTTGTATGAAAAATGCACTTCAGCAATATTTTTAAGTAAATTTCTTATTTTGCCCACAACCTATGAAAGTTTGCCATTGTATTTGCTCGATTGAGATGTACAGTAAGTGTTCATTTCTGTTGCAGGTGTCAAATAGGTTCTACTTCACATTCACTGTTCGACCTGAGGCAAAGGCATTGAACAATGGTCGTAGGATCAGAAAGGTAGTTCCAGCAACAGAGGAGGAAGCACGCAGAATTCTTGAGCATATGGATTCTGATTCTTTGCACTAGTTCGATCATACAACTTACCATTCTTGCTGCAGCTGGGTTAAGATACCAAATACGAGCTTTAGATATTACATGTTCTTATTTGTAATAGTCCATTTTAAAATATGATTCAGAAAAAACTTGAATATATAATGTTAAACATGTTAAAATATTTCTAGATGAACGAGGATGAGTCCAGCTGACTGCAGAAAGTATCTTCCAAACATTGCAAGAGGTTATCCTCAACAGTCAAGAATAAAAGATATAGATTTCGCATGATCAATATGTTTAGAGTCTATAATTTGTTATTGCTGATTAGCCCTTGTCACTATCACAAGATGGAGGTCGCAGGTCTCATAATCAAGGCATATTCAATCCCTACAAGTGACATGTGAACTTTCTTCCACTGCCTGGTTGCTTTAATTCTATTGTATTGTAGCATGGAGGATTTTTCTTGTGCTTGTTAATATATTTGATATTTAAATGCATTGAAATATTTATATTGATGTAGTAATGATAATTGAATATTATAATTTCTCTTTTAAAAAAAAAGGAACAATAGAGTCTATGATTCAGTACGTACTATATATTATGAAAAAGTTTTACTAACTATAAATACCACTGAATTAATCCTATAATTTTGGCCCATAAAAGAGAGCTGCAAACTTGATTCATAAAAACCAAGAAAAGAGAAACAACCACCATCTAGTATTTTGGGGTTGCCCATTCCAATGTGTATATATACGTACAGAATCGGGGTATATGAAGGAAAACAGGGTGATGCATGGCGCGCGGTTCCCACATCGGCAGTGAAAATCTAGTCTATTTTCTATTCATTTGGACATAGAATTTTTTAAAAAGAAATAGAAAGGGACAAATACCTCAACATTTTCTAAAATTTGACATAATTATCAAAATACTATTAAGATATGAATAATTATCATAACACTTAAATTGTTAGTCAGCTGACTAAAAACTGAACAAAAATATATAAGATTACGAGTATTTAAGGGGGTATAATTGAAAACAGAACAAAAATGTACAATATTACGAGTATTTCAGGGGTATAATTGTTACTTGTCAACTGAACCGACGATAGGAGATGTATTATTAATCACGTGAAACTTAAGGCGGTCTTGAGGAAATTATCCCTACAAAAAGGATAATAATGTGAATGTTCAATTGGGCTTTTTAGGGATACTATCGTCGCCATAAAAATTTTATGCAAGAATATGTTTTCTGAAAATTTAGTTTTGATAAAACAATTTTAGTGCAAACCAGTGTCTTAAGAAAAACTTCTGACAAATAAAAGCCTTGAATCAAAATAATTTCAGGAGTCATACTAGTGGCACGCGGATGAGAAAAATACAGTAATGAACAAACGCAATTTGCGCTGTGATTATATATTTATTTAAAAAATTAAATAAATATATCATATCAAATTTATGTATTGGTTTCAATTGAATATCATATAAATAAAAAGCGAAAATTCTAATAATTAAAAAAAATGTTAAATATTGCTAAATAGTTATCTAAGTAGTCGTAAATACAAATTAGATAATTTAATCATGCATGTAAATATTTTTTTTTCTTTTAATTTTTTTGTGTGTAATTTGAACGTAAATACGTAAAAGTCTAAAATATACAAACACAATATGGAAAATATGTCATATTTTTGCTCCCAACAATTTTTTATATTTTATATTTTAGTCATGGATTTATCCATTTGCGCATAGTATTAGCTTTAATTTTTTGTCATAAGTTTGAAAGTATTATAATGGAATATTTAAATTCTCTATTTTCCTTATGCCGCGTACATATAATATATTTCCACTTTTCCTATTTAACGTATAGTTTCCATATTTATCTCACACCTGTATACAATGTACTTTTACCATAATTAGAACTCTCAAGTCTTAAATGTATATGACTCTAGTTAGTTTAAGGAAGGTAACTATAACACTAGGTAATCCTACAACATTCATCCATAATTCTTTTCCGAATCGAACTCAATCTTGGAAGGGATTAACTAGGAAACTACGTACGAAACCGCCAAGAACTTCATGTGTATATATATATATATAGGGTGTTGGAGCCTTTTATTTTTCCTGTGTACTGACAAAAAATTATACTTCTTGATCACTGTTCTTCCTTATTCTTGCATGCACATGGCGTATTTCGCTTCTCAAATCCCAACACAGGGACAAAACCCTTGTCGGGTTAATGTTGATCTTGAGAATGTTAATGTTCTGCCTTTTCGAAGTTCTGGATTCACAAAAGATAAGAATTCCAGCGTCTTGTCAAGTTCTCCTATCCTGGAAGTGGAAGAAGGTGAGAATGATCAATGGTTTCATGAGGATCAAGAAACTCTCATAAAATCGCGAAACCTTGCGGATGATTACGAGAGATTATCCTGGGCTTATCGTCACTTCAAGACTTTTGGTACGTTAGTTTTTTTGATATAATTGAGCGTTGTATTTGTTTGTGTGCACCACGCTGGGACAACTTGAAATTTAATTTTCTTGATTGTTATTTTGTCGCAGACAACTACGCTTCAGATCGGCGTCGTGAGATCAGTTCACAATCAACGACATCTTTCTGCTATCCTGATATTCATCCAAGATATAGTCCTGTGGGCCTACACAGATTTGAGAATTCCGAAAACAGGGATACCATGAACGGTCCTGGCAACAAATCTGATGTAAAGAACAGAGATGTGATGATTTCTTGTTGTGAAAGGGGGAGTGAGGAAGATCTTACGCAGAAAGAAAGAGTGTTTTGGGACTATGTTCTTATGCTTGTTAAAGCGTGCGAAGACCGTTCACTTGTTGAAACGGTCTTGTCAGAGACCGAATTGCTCATAGATGCAGCGTTTTGTAAACAGGGGTACTTACTCTTACTCCGACATCCTTAAACTCGAATTATTTATTACCTATTATTCTTAATTTCGTTGAGATCCGATCACTATGGTTACTAATGGCTACTTATTGTTTTCGACAGAGCAAGTTCAAGAAACTCAAGGTCGAGAAGTCGCATCATGCCTTCACCATGACAAGAATTCTATCAACTAGATTCTTGGATATGACGACTCATCCTATAGCCAGGATTGTAATTCAGAAATGCTTTTTCTTCTTTGGAAGTCAGCCTAATAAGGTAATCAATCCCATCTCTTCTGCAGTAGCTTATTGCTTTTGCCAGTGATCTCTGGTTTATCGTCTTATAGTTTCCTAAATTACTTCTCATATTTGCCTCAGATACTGTATGAAAAAGCAATGCATCATTTCGACATTTTGGCCACACATGAAGTGGGATGCAGATCCCTTAACAATTGCATCGACACGATTTCTGGTGAACAAAGAGGCTGGCTTCTGAACCAGATTGCAGATGTCTCAGATTATCTCTCAAATCATCCATATGGGTACTAATAAGACAAACCCTGTTTTCTACTTCATTAGGACACAAATTTTTCTTTCAAATCTGATCATTAATGCCTCCGTTCTGCAGGAACTATGTTGTTCAGAATGTACTGGGTCTTAAAGACAGCCAAGTTAATGCTAAGATACTGAAATGCCTGAGCGGTCACTTTATACACTTAGCCCAGAAGAAAGAAGGCAGTCGTGTCATAGAGAAATGCATGGAATCTTGCAACCTTGGGGTAATCTGTGTGGTTAAGGAAATATTACACAATCCTAGAGCACCTTTCCTACTTGCTCAACATCGGTTCGGAAACTACGTCATTCAGCAAGCCTTAAAGAAGACTATGGTAATTAATTCAGTTTATATATATTTAAATTCTTTTACGTTTCATAGTTTTCAATAATAAGGATTATTTTTGTTTTTCTTCTTCAGAATCCAGGCTTTAGCCATATATATTTTGCTTTGGTGAGATCTCTGGAGCCTCATTGTGAAGAACTTAACCAGACCAAAGGCGGGAAGAACGTGATCCGTCTGATCCAAAAGGCCTACTCAATGTGATGGATGGACTTAAGGAAATTAAGTACTCTGTTAATGGTTTTCTGTAGGAATATGTGTGAGTAATAGCTCTGTTCTGAGTATTATCTCTAGCATTGTTAGGTGATTGTTTACTTTTTATTCTTCTGGTGTTATTGCACATTTCTGAAAATATTGTAATAAGATTCCGACGAAGGGTATCTTTGCGTACCCATAATCCATAATTCAGGGATTTACCCATCTTTCTATCTTTGCCGTTGATGATTGATAGTAGATTGATACTGTTCTATATTCTCGACACTATTGAAAATGAACCTTGGATCTAGCTCGTCTGAAAAGCTAGCTCAAGTGATATGGATTGTCCAAAATCACACAACGATCCATACAATTTGCAGGTGTGGATTCTAACATAAAGCTCTTTATCTTTTTGCTTCTGATGGATATAAAACAGTTGAATTTTCTGTTCCAAACGAATCTAGGTGGTGTTTCATTTGTACTTTTATTCCCCTTTGGGCCTTTTCCCCAGCTTGCAAATTATACCTGCTAATGTTTTTTGTGCTTTCCTGTGTCCTCTCACATGGCTTAATTCTGACTTTTAGATAATATCGACATGCATGAATTTATGGATACATTTCAACCAAACTAGATAAATAAAAGAAAGAGATAATCACATATACATCCCCTAAGGTTTGACATAACTACCAGAACACCCTTAAGGTTTAGATAATTATCATTACACCTTCTACAGTAAGTTCAGTTGATGCATATTTACAATTAAACCCCCTAAACTAATGCATAAAACAATTACCCCTGTATAGGAAGTCTACTTGTAATGTTTCTAGGTTTTCAGCGGGTGTGGTTATATTTATTCTTCAATTGAACTATAGTAGGGGATATAATAGTCTATAGGAATATTTTGGCAATTATGTCAAACCTCAATGGGTGTTGAGATAATTATTCCTATAGGAAATAGAAAGGGAAAGTCCAGAGCAACGTTCAGATTGCGCACAAAAATAAAGATTAATAGCCAGTTTGAGGCCTCAAATGATTGCTCATCTACAGCAAAATTTCTGAAACCAAAATGCTTTACACTAGAAATACAACAAAAACTATCTCCCTTGTTTTGCTTGAAAAGATTGATTTTTCTTCGTATATTATCTGTAAGACCTGAAGGTTTCAAAATCTTTTACATTCATGTCATCTATATATAATAAATACAAAATGTTAAAAACTAAAATGTTCATACCTAAAGCTTTGGCAAGCGCCATCCCAGAAAGGTCCTTTTCAGTTTCCTAAGAAAATGCCACCTCATGTGAGAGCTAAATTAAGAACTCTCCTCATCAGAGGAAGTTTGTTGTTGCCGTCTAATGGGAAACCCCCCTGAAACTTGCTGTAGCATTGGGTTAACTGGAATGGGGAATTTGTGGGCGGAACTAACCGTGGTTTGTTCGTTTATCATCCCGACTTCCTTACAGACACGGTCTAAAACTGTTAAGAAGTCTCTTACCACCATGAAGATTCTGAAAGGATGAGCCTCTTCCTTGGCTGAATTTCCGTGGAAATATTCAGTTATTTCCTTCACCAGAGACAAGGCGACACTTTCTTGGGCCTGGATTCTAATAATTTCCTCCTCGGCCCTTTCCATGAAACTGTTCATAGAGTCGGAAAACTTATGGCTGTCGCTTTCATCAAAAGACGTTGCTTCGTTTAATCTTACAACCTCTTTTATATTCACAATTCCTTGTGAGAGTTTCGAGACGTCGCTGCTGAGCACTTCTGCATCCATAGCAGCAGCTTTCTTTACATTTGATAGCTCGGAACTGAGACTGGAAACGACTTGGAGGCCGAGCTTTCTGCATTTGGCATCGTCAGAGTTATCAGTTGTGGTCCCACTGGAAAGACGAGCTCCTTCACTTCTAATTATCTCCTGAACAACGAAATGCAAAAGGGTTGTTTTCCCATCGGCTCCCTTGACATCAGCGAGCTTGAGGAGAGTGTCTAGTTTGAAGGCATGTGCATCACCCCGGTTTGTTCCCACATTCATGCGGTTTCCAGTCTTCAATACTGCTTCTAGAAGTTTGAGGAACATCCTGCTGGTCCTCAATTCTTCACAAGCCGCCTGTAACACAAATCAACTTCTAAGTTGGCATGGAGAAGTCTCTGTGCACGCATATGTAGCACAATATAGTGAAATTCCATTCTTGGCAGAGTTAAGCTATAGTTTTGATAATGATATTTTTTTCAATATTGATGACAAGCTTCTATGATCCCATTACCACTTATATCAATTCAACTCTCTGGTCTCAAATCAATAAATATTTATAGAACGCAAAAGGCTGATATTTATATGAAATAGTACCTCCAGAGTTGCAAATGAGTTTTTGAGGTACTCAACCTCAGACTCAAAATTCGATACGTATAGCATTGCATCAACTCTTTTGAAAGCGTAAGGTATATCAAGAACTGCCTTCAAAAATCTTTCAGCATGCCCAAGCTTGGTTGGGGAGTCATCTTTATATTCTTTTAGTTTTCTCTCCTCTTCCTTGGTTGGAGCCATCTTCAATAAACTCTCGAGAAGCTCTGTGCCAAGAATATCTGTATTGCCTGATTTCAAAACCATAAAATAAGTAATGGCACATGCTTAATTCATCCACATCAAAAACATTTATTTAGATCACAACATTTCTGATGGGTTGTTGACCTATTGTCCTGATTCCAATGAGCCAATTTCTTCTAGGGACATTAGTATGAAAGGGAATATAAGAAGGGTTCGCAGCCAAACACTTTCAGTACACTTTCTTGGTCCCTCGGGCCATCCAAGAATTATGCTACTCTGGGATGATGTCACTATAACACTCACAATGTGATGGAATGCGTTTTCCAAGTAACTACTCAGATTGGAAGAAATGAAAAAGATATGTGAAGTTACAATTCGAGGTCACCGAAAGCAACAAACTTCACCTTGCAGAGAATGAACAGTGAAGAAAAACTTGGAATCACCAAGCGGGAGAACCAAAGACAACCAAGATATTTTCCCTTAGTATCATGTGACAAAATCCTATCTTGATAGAGCAATGCTCCAACAATTTATGGTTCTTGGCAAACATGAACATGTCTATACGTAACTATAGCTAATTCTCAGTGTTGCACGATATAGAACCCCCAAAAATAAGGCTACGACCAGTATATATCATGCGCAAGGGTTATCATGGCATATAATTTCTTGTCAATCAGCTGGTTATTAGAAAACGCTCCACATAATATCGAAATCACAGAAAAGCAAAAGATGCTTATAGAATACCTTCCAAAAGGCCTTCACAAACTTCTTCTACAGTGACGTTGAGGGCCTTCAACAGAATTGCAATATTCTGTGCCTTCTTGGGATCAAGAACCCTATTACCATTGCCTTGGCCAGGCAAGGGAAGAACCTGCCACCGTGTCGTCTCCTTCGGAGTTGGTTTCGGATTATTCACAACAAACAATGTCTCAATCATCTCCTCATTCAATCTGCATATAATTCAACCCACAGATACGCATATTAGCAAAACACAATGGGACCACAATTTTATTTACAAAGAAGAAATTGGGGATCATACTTGAAAGAGCTGCATTTGAGTTGATCCCACACCATCTCCCGATCAGAACTCGCCCTCACTTTATCCCAGTGCAATGGCTTCAATTTTGGTTTAGGAGTATTCTCCTCATTATGCTCCACAGTTTCACTTGAGTGCTCCTTCTCAATAGTTTCTGAACCATTTGAGGGCAACTTCATTGGAGAAATCAATGTAGGACTTTCGACTGACATTGGTTTTAGTGGCGTGACCAAAGCGGGCGGCTCAGAGAGGGGCTTTTTGGCAGGTGGGGTTGTGGTTCTAG
>JACFYI010002230.1:4337032-4359209 GCA_014898755.1 Handroanthus guayacan
TAATGTTGATATATGTTCTTGGTTAGGTGTTGATACGAAAGGTGAAACCGAAGCCCCGAACTCAAGTTCACTTAATCGATCATAGGACAACAGTAAGATTCATGGCTTTCGTCCCTTGTTTTTTATTCCGTGCTCCGTTTTATGCTTATGCGATATTCGATTTTTGAGTTTAAAAGTATGTTGTTCATGTCGATATCTTTGTGTATTGTGAATTGCATTACTGTTAGATACGGTTATTTTGGTGTATAGATGTGCTAGACCATTGACATGAACATCGTGAGCTCCTAATATTCGTGAAAAATCATTACCTATGTTTTGTATTGGAATTGAATATTGGATATTGGGCAAAATATGAGAGAGTTGAGAAGAAAATGAAAGCAAAAGGGAAGCTGACACAAAATCGAATTTTCTCCCTAAAACTTGTAAAATGGATTTAAAATTGTAAACTTTGGAATTTTGGCTTGAAATTTGAGTTTGAGAGGTCTGAATTTATACCAAACAAACTGGGAAAAAAAAAAGTTACTGTTCACGGCACTGTTCACGCGCGTGAATAGTGCCGCGGTCGCACCCATTTTTGCACGCAGTCGCGGCCACGACAGTTCTCAAACTTGTATTTTTGTTTGTTTATGATATTTTAAGACCGTTTTTCACCTTATTTCATCGATTTGAATAATTTCAAACGATCATTTTCTTAACCCTATACCCAAATTGAATAAGTTTTCAATTTAGTGATTATCTCCTTAACCTAAACTAAGATATGATTCGAATAAGTTTGAATTTGATATTTGTTTCCAATTTAATTTTACCATACTTAACCTCCCTACGTTTGTCTATGACTCCGAAATGAAATTCCTTAAGTCTATAGTCCAATATTCGTTTGTTTGAACTGAATGATTGACTAAGCTTCCGAATTGATTTCTTAATTGCCCTTAGTCGATCAAAATGTGCCAATAGCTTCATGATTTGGGTACACTTGATTTGTTCTGATTGTGCTTAGCCTATCGTTCTGACTGTCTGTTGGACCCTGGGGAGTTTGTACGAGTATCGAATTAGGCAACAACGGGTTGTCAGTTTGAACTCATATGAGCCCCCCATCTGTGGGATTAATCCGGACGACCCCTGGAGGTAGGGTTTGGAGGGATTATCCTGAGCACGCGGTCGACCGTGCTTTACAGTATATGTGTGTGCTACTCGAGCGACCACTCGAGCTAGCTATTTGGAGGGATAAAGATTTATATGATATTGTTGAAGATATAAGGGTGATAGACCCACCAAATATTAGATTCTGCCATATGACTTGAATGTAATATCTGATATGTCTGTTAGCCTGATTGACCGACCGATATGCTCTGAATTGTTATGAAAATCACATTCTTGTCTCGTTTGTTGATATGCCTATTGTTTGGAACTCCTTTGCTTCTTCTTCATGCCATGAATTTTACTGGGTCGTGCGACTCATGATTTCACAATATATTGTAGGAATTTAAGCTGTGAGTCATTGCCTGATCGAGCCTGTCTGGTTTAAGCTTTTGGTCCAGTGGCAAGCTTGTATTAGCTCAACTAGATTTTGATGTAATGATTTGTAAATATAAATAATTGAGCGTGTTTTTGGGAAAATTATGTAACACATACAATCATCTTGGTATGAATGAGAATTTCGATGATTTTAGTTTGTTTAAATATGTGAATTCCTGTTTATGATTATTAGCATGTTCGTCCGACCGCGAGGAGTTTCCGGACCGCGAGGAGGGCGGGCTATTGCGATCCGGGGCGCCATAGAACTCTTTCTACAATATTAAAGAGAAACTTTTAAATTTTACATATATTCGATAAATTAAGATTGGGAAATGATAACATCTATGAAATAATTACAGATATTGGTCACCAATAGGTGAAAACAAGTCTCTTTCGTGTAAGCGGCTAAGCACCAATGCTCTATATTGAAGAAATATGTTAGTAAAATTATTCGATTTTTCCAATATATACATTAATATTTTGATAACTTCATATTTCTTAAATTATGGGGACCATACAGATTTAAATAATTGAAAAATTAAATAAATATTGTAGAATTCGGATTTGTATCATCTCTTTTACTTCATCACTGATTTTTATCCACTAATAGTTTTTTTCATATATTTTTATTCAATTTCTCAAAAACATACTTTCTAAAAAAAATGATGTTTATTGTGTCCAATTTCGCTAACAATTCTGTAAGTATCAATCATGTCGTGTCAGTAGTCCTGCATCGTTACTCGTAAGTAGGGTCATTAATATATTAAACTAAATAACAAGCTTATAATAATTATAAAATATTTGATATATTTAATCCTAAGCCGAAAAACAAGTTTATGAAATAATTTATATAAATTAACTGCCTGAGTTCGTGTAGAAAAAGTCCAAATACAACACAGCATGAAATTTTGCAACTATCCTACGCATCACATTTGATATTAATGCTGGGTTATATTTGGGAAATTTAATCTGTTGTGTGGGAACAGAAATTGACGTGGTATAAATTTATTATGGGGATTTGTCGTTTAAGATGCAGAAAAATATTCATGACTTAAAAAGAGAAAAACTAATAATAACAATTTTTATAATATTTGTTTAGCATGGGATAATCATTCATAAAATTACCTTAATTTAGAAAGTATATTTGATGATTACTCAAATCATTCAATTACAGCAAAGTGTTGTCTTGATGGATTAGTGAAGACATTTATATTAATTGTTTCATATTTTTCGATGTGCCACAATATTATGTATCATTGGAATTTTAGTATTAAAATATAGTTTTATAAAATAAAATATTTGAACTTTAAAATTTAACACTGGAACACATTTTGGGGGGAGACTTTGTCATGAGAATAAGTTACTCTCATCGACATAAAAAAAGGTACATGCTGGCAGTGTCAATAATGATAATTAAAATTCTCCATTAAATATAAAAACCAATGCTAATGTGTTATTTAACTGAAACTTTTTTATTGAGGCTATTCGAAAGTGGTGCAATATTAATATATATATATATATATATTGAGAGAATTAAGAACTCAATATTTATCGGTTGTTTTAAGTACCGTCTTAAATCCGCATCATGGAACAACACTAACACAAGAAACATTTTCAAAATTAAAATACTTATAAGAACATTCTAGAAAAATATAGAAATAAGAAGTGGGTGTGTTTGAATATGTTTTGCTAAAACAACTTTGACTTGCCCGAAGCACCAACAAACATACATACAATCTTGGGAGGAAGCAAAAAAAAAAAAAAAAAAAAAGATAAAAATAAAATACTTTTCCAAGATTCCCCTACTAAGTTATGAAAATCATAGAAAAGCGTTAACTTTACTTACAAATATATCATAGAAATTTTATAATTATGATTATACATAGCATATATTATCAAAATTAAATTTTTTCCTATTATTTAAATAAAAAATAATTGATTTGACATTTATAATAAAAATTATCTCATAAAAAATATAATCAAATGTTACCTGGATACTCCAAAATAATTTTTACTCCTCACTCAGAACAAATTCAAACATTCAACTCGATCCCCGACCCCAATATCACATTCATCAAACTAAAAAATATCATTTTTCAAATATTATTTGTCAAAGCGTCCAAAAACATGTACAATTATTACCCAATTTTTTTTTTTCCACATATTATTTCTCAGAACGTCCAAAAACATATGCAATCATTACCAAAATTTTCATTGCAAGGGGGAGACAAATTACAATCTTACAAAATAGGACTATATATTTATTTCTCGAACAGCGTGTAGTTGTTAGCACCGACACTTTGAGTTGCAGAAAAAAACAAATAAATGTAATATCTTATACATGAAGATATGGAAAACGTTGGAAGCAATGATTCGTGCGACAGACATTTATGTCCTCCATTAACTGATGATGTCGAAACATTACCTTTTTTTTTTTGAAAAAAAAAAAGGAAGAAGAAGGAGTAAAAAAGCTTCTCCTTTTGTAGTTTGTACGCTTTTATGTCCACCGTGCATTGGCCATGCCATTCCATCCATAAATCGTAATTATTAATTACCTATAATGTTAATTTTAAAAAAATTTGACATCGGATAATAAAAATTTAAAAATATCTATAGTAGCAGAATCTAAATTACATTGACGTTTTATTCATATTATTAATTTTAAGAAAAAGTAAATGATATAAATATGTCTATTTATTTATTTTTTTATAGTTATGAGGTTATGTTTACTTTCTTCTTATTATACACTTGATAAATTATCAAGATAAACAAGATTACAAAGTTACCAATAAATTCAGGCACCAAACATACAAAGAAGAACACGTAGGACGTAACATGGTTCGATATCAGTGTGGTGAATTATGTCCATAGTGTGAAGAGAAATTGAATTGCACTAAATAAAACCGAGAAGTACAAATACATATTTTTTATTTCAATCTCATTATACCCAATTCCTTCTATGCATTTATCTCTCAATATAATTCAAATTGTTAAGAAATCTTCTCATTTTTCAAAGAATAATTCTCATAATTTTCAGGTGAATTGATCTAGAGTTGTAAGAAAAATAAAATAAATGATTTGTAGTAGCAACATGATTATAAATTTACTACCCTTGCAACTCCAAACTATCTGACTATTGGCACAACTGTCCTAGACTTCTTGGCTCAACAATCTCAAAATTTTGCATGCTGCTACTCTAAGTTCTTTATTCATCTGCTACTACAACTCTAAGTTCTCCATCCATATGGTACCGTAACTTCACTTTTTTAATATCGCGTCCTGAACTCATTGTCTTGCTGTGTGACACAATTACTATTAACAATCACCATTCTAATGACAATTACAATCTCATAAGTTGAGTAATTTTTTTTTCCTTAAAAAAAAAAAAGACTTTTTCTTTTTTGTCTTTTTTTGAATGGGGACAAAATCTGCAAAAATTTAGTCACACATATTTGTTAGATGAAGGAAACATCATTTAACTTTTCCTGGGTAAAGCGGCATTTTTTTAATAACATCGTACTTTTACAAATTTACAAGATTAATACTTTAAAAATACTTTAATATTCCCCATATTTTGTAAAAACTTAAAAAAAAAAAAAAGAAAAAAAAAAACGAAACATAGGAACATCAACCTGAGCTCGATACCCAAAGCACGTAATACTAAGATCAAAAGTAACCTAATTATACGGAGATCATATAATTAATTAGTGTTCAACAAGTGAATGTGGCGCAAGCCATTGTTTCTTCATCGGTTCCTGTAGTGTATTGCTCTCTGAGGCCGACAAACTTTAGTAGTTAACTATCAAAATCTGTAATATGCTTTTAATTTATTCGGCAAATGTCACCTATAATCCCTAAAGTTTTCATTTTTCCTCTCTCTAGTTTTTCTTGTTCTATTTTTGATTTTACGATCCTTGAACTAATAAATTTGTACTACTTTTGTCATTTGATCAACTTTCCAACCACTTTTTGTTGGAAAAAAGACTTACGCCAGCATCATCTAAAGGAAAAATTATTATTAAAGTAAGAAATAAGAAAAAAAGAAAATATCTAACAAGAGAACATAAAAATTACCAACATTCTTTGTACTCACGTAAACATCAAATTTATAAATAGCGTTTCCATCTATTATTATTTGTAAGATCTCTTGTCTTGAGAATGACAATTGTGCCCTTTTTAAATGATGGGTAATGCTGATGGGGGTCCTCTTTTGGCAAAAATTGGCCAGAAAATTGACCAAATGACCAAAATGATATAAATTTATTAGTTTAATAACTCTAATGTTAAAAATAAAAGATGAGGGACTAAAGTGAGGAAAAATAGATACATAAGGGACTATTAGTGACGTTTTTTGTAATAGGCATAATTACCTCATTACCACTGAGATCCTTGGTCAAATTAATTGGAAAAAAAAGAAGAAAATTTAACAGATTTTGTACAACATTACAATTTATAATTAAATCTAATATATTAACTAAAATACTGTAAATAGATTTAATGTTAATTTAATATACTTAAACTCTGATGGGTCTAACTGTAAATACAAAATTTTATTTTATAATTATACTAAATGTTAAGATATTGAGGTAATCATCTCTTCAAAATATTGGGATAATTATCTTTACAGTCCCTGATATTTGACATAATTACAAAAATATTTCCTGAAATCTAAATAATTACCATTACACTCCTAATTTGTTAGTTCAACCAATGTACAGTTACCATTACATCTTTTGACGGTAGGTATAATTACAATTACATCTCCATATACAAGATGTCTATTTGTAATATTTCATAATTTTTAAGTAGTATAATAATAATAATTATATAAATATCAAGAAGTGTAATGATCATTAATCAAAATTTCGAATCGTATTGATAATTATGTCAAATTTGTATAGAGGTAATTATTCCTATAATATAATATGAGTTGAGTATGCGTCTAAAATATGATGACGCACGGGACAAACATATCACCATTTTCAAGAGAAAAAATAAACTATAACACTTACAAGCATATTTAGATGTTATTATTCCTTATCGTGAAAAATGCTTCTGTTTTGTGGCATTGTCATTAAAGCTTCATTAGTATTGCACACATTTCAACGAGGATTCATAAAGTCATTGCCCCCAATTTTGTACTACAAAATATATATTTATATATAGTTTTCACCCCGCGAACGTGTATCAAGGACTGTGTGTTGTGTGTGTTTTGACTCACTCCCTCTCTCTCTCTCTCATTGAAGGAGTTCCCGAGACACATTGTTCAAAAAGTTTGAAATCTAAAACCCTTTTCGTGGGAAATTTCCGTAGAATTTGCAGAAATGATATATGTAATCATATAACCCATGAAAAATAAATTAAAAAAAGATATAATAATCATCTTGGAAATATTAATTTGTAGTACAGGTCAATTGGAATGCTACATTTGATTGAAAATTAAAATTATTGTATTTGGAGAGATTATTTATCAGTAATCTTCAAGTATCATGTGAGAAAAAGATTGAAATTTTAAAAACACAATGTAGTTAACTTGTTTTCGTTTTGTGCTTTACTTCACATCAATTCAAGTAGACTTCCCTTATTTATTGATCCAATTAAATTTTTGTAATTTCTATATTCTTCCATTTACTTCTTTACCTATATTTTCACTTATTCTATTATTTATTCCCGTTTATAATATATTTTAATTTATTTCCATTGCAAAATTTGTAATTATTCTATTTTTCATTGGTTAATATACAAGTTCTACAACATCAAGACAACAACTACACACAGTAATTATGATCAATACTATCCAATAGAAAATTACTAATGCATTCTTAATTTAATGTGTTTGATTCAATTTTTTCCCAAAAAAAAAAAAATGATTTAAACCATTAATTATATTTCCATAATAAAATTACATAACACTCCCTAGATTGCATAGATCAGGTTTAAGTCGATTCACGCCTCGAACTATTCCATTCACTGAATCAAAGAAGCTTGCATGATCCAAATAGGACCAACTTGCCCATACGTTAGACATTTATTACAATTATATATGTAACGTTGAACTATTTTTATTTTTATTTATATATTCCCCTCAAACACACATTTATAATTATCAAAAGTTATGATAGTAAAATGGGAAATGCAATAAATTGAAAGTCCACATCTAAGGGGAGGCCCCTACCGTAGTACCTTATCACACATTGGAAACTAGACAGACAACTTCATATGTTGTTTGGAATATATCAAAAAATTAATTGCAATAAAGTTTGCAGATTCCATGCCCCTTTCGGAAAATCAATAAATAGTTATCAATTGGGTGAGAGGCTGAGAGGCTGAGAGGCTTCTATCCACCCCCAACCCCCACTCCAAAAATAAAAAAGAAGGGGAAAAAAAAAGGATGAAAATAGAATGAAATAAATAATGTGAATATTTTAATATCAATACTATTGAAGTTGTTAGACCCACCAAAATCTCAACTTTGACTAGAGAGTTAACAAACAATTCACAACTTCTATATATACATATATATTTATATATATGTAGGGGTGTGTGTAGTTAAAAGTTGTTTGAATTTGAATTTTGTTTTGGATAAATTGAAAACAAATGGAATTTGAGTAGATTGATATTTTTATACATCTTTTAAGTAACTATCTGAATTGAGTTCCAGCCGTGTTCCAAAATTGATCAAGTGAGAAAATTTATTTAAATTTTATTTATTATATTCCATATTTGAAATTCAAACGAATTTTTAATTATTTATATCAAGTTAAATCTCAAGCCTTTCGTTCCTTTTCTATCCAATTCATGTAGTAAAATAATTTCAAATTGCCATCGGTCGTTTAACTATAATCATTTAATATTGTTCGTACATGCTACAACGCTAAAACTTCTATGAATTTATTGTCAAAAATAATATGTATACACCATTGTTATACATTTTATGTGTATATGGTGAAGATCATAATCTTAAGTCAAGTTAGAAATAAAATTTATCAAAATATGTTCAAATAAATTCAATCATAACATCGATGGAAGAAATTACAGTTGGTATTATATTTTTTTCATTTCACTATATAAAAACTGCAAAAGGAAATTACAAATTACTTGGGATATAAATTTTACTTTTTGTTATGTTTCTTATTATTTTTATTTAAAAGATATTGGGATCATACGGTTGCTTTCCAACGTTGTTTTCTCTTGCACTTTATCATATCTTCACAACTTTCTTTTTGCCCATATTTAAAGATTTTGTCTCAACATACAATGACTGAAAAAGAGATCTTTATTACTAGTCTCTTTCCATAAAGTTTCTTCAATTTTATCAAAGGATAATTACACTTATGATCTAATTATAAAAAATACTCCCTATACTTTGAAAATTATAATGACTTCATATTATTAGTCTAGTTAAAGATATAAGAGATTGATCAAAACATAAAAAATATAATCCACATTAATTTAACATTCTTAATTTTTCATGAGGTTTGATTATAATATTATTCAAGTTTTTTCTTTTTTTTTTCATCTTTCACTTCATTTAACGAATATATGTCAAATAATATTGGAATACGAAATTTGAACTACATTAGAACAACACATGTGAGTGGGCGAAGAGCAAACGAAAAAATAAAACAAAGAAAATTAAAGGATCCAAGGGGGCAGGTAAATCGTGTCTTTTTTAATAATTAATAAATACATTTTTTTTAATTTTATTTTTTGCTTATTAGTGATTTGTACTAGTGAATACATAAAATAAGCTTTGAAGTACATGCATTACTAGTGATGAATTGCATATCCAAGTTTAATATATTGTTGTGGGTTTGATTTATACTTATCCAAAAAAAAAAAAAAAGGTTGTGGGTCTGATTTTTCTTTCTTTATTTGTGAGAAAAAGTGATTTGGATTTTGTCTTATTGAGGAAAATGCAGATAGAATTAATATTGGAGAGGATCTTTAATGCACAATATGTAGCAATGGAATTGGATATCATTGAAAAATCGGTGGAAAAAGGGAGAAAAAAGAAAAGAAAAAGTAGAAAAGCAAAGGAGTTGGTGTTGTAGGCGAGATCGAATTTTTATGCTCTTAAAAGAATCACCCTCAAATAAATAAATAGAATCCCATATATTAATTTATAATAGAGGAAGAAAGCTAAAATCCTTTTTTTTTTTTTTTAATAATTTTTGCCCCAATATAGAGTCCTAATTTTTCTAAGCATATGCCATGGTGGTTCCTCTCGAGATCGCTCCAAGAAATTTCTATAAATGCTATCTTATTCATAATTTTGTAAATAAGTGAACGTTGTATTCTGAAGCATCATTTGTATATTTTGGAGTGTCAATATCAATTCTATTTATTTTATTTTTTTGTTTTCTATTCAAACTCTTACGGCATGATTGGTATGTAGGAATGAGGCAGGAATGGAATGGGTATTCTCAAGTTCATTTTAAAACACTTGATTGGTATGACTTAAGGAATGGAATTCTCATTCCTGTAGGAATGCCTATTCCCAAAAACATGGGATTAGCCATTCTTTATCATACCCATGGTATTAGCTATTCCCAACAGATTAGGAATAGATTAAAATTTATTAATTACTAAATTACCCTTTATAAAAATAAACGAGCCTAGAATTTTCACAATGCTTCGGATCATATTTATTTAAAAATATTTATTTATTTATTAAAAATAATTATTTACTTAAAAATTATTTATTTTATTTAAAAATCTTATTTATTAAAAAAATTATTTATATAAAATATTATTTATTTAAAAAAATATTTACTTATAAAATATTCATTTATTTAAAATTATTTATTTATGTGAAAAATTATTTATTTAAAAAATATTTATTTATTTAAATTTTATTTATTTATTTAAAATATATCTATTTATTTAAAATGTATTATTTATTTAAAAAGTATTATTTATTTAAAAAGTAATATTTATGTGAAAATATTTATTTATTTGAATATATTATTAATGTACTAATAATTTTATTTCAAATATCTACTAAATAAAGGGTAATTTGGTCATTTAAAGTGTTTTCATTCCACTTTTATCAATTACTGCTCATTACTAATCATGAGATTGAAATAAATTAAGGAATAATAATATCATTCATTTCTTATTCTTTGTGCATATCAATCGTAGGAAAAACAATAATTACATCATTCCTTTCCTATCTTTATTCCATTCCTAGAATCATTCCATTCCCATCTAATTCCATTCATGCATACCAATCATGCCGTTAGGGTTTGAATTTCATAATTCTTTTGTTACTCTTTTTTGGGTAAAGTGACACTGCCTCTCTTTTTTTATCAAGGAGGCGCAACGTTTGATCCTCATTTATCGCCCCTGCTATCCAAATCCCAAAAGTTTCACGATCCTTTTACTCAAAAAATAAATATAAAAAAGAAAAAGGGTGATAATCCTTAGTTTTGGGCTCATATTATGGGCTTCATTCTTTGAAATCCCATACAAAAGGGGAATGACAATTCATTGGGTCCGTGGAAAAAGAAGCCCTTAGAAATGGTCAAGGAAGGGCCCATTAGGTTACTCTTCTGAAGCAGCAAATGAAAGAAATATTCTCAACTAACAAAGTTCCAACTAACAACAACCACTGAAAATGATCATTCAACTACCATCAAGAACTGTATGATGCAAAAGGTGCAAACTATTTTTGTTTTTTTTGATTAGTTGCAAAAGGTGCAAACGTATTAATGAAGTTTGACAAAGGATGCAAACGAGTTGTGGGGTTAAGCCTTGACTATTTTTTCAGGCGTGAGCACAAACCACATAAACCGAGCTCGACAAGCTAAAAATTGGGGCTCTAACTCAGCTCGGTTTGTTGAACTCGAGTATGCATTCAAGTTCAAAGAGCCTGATTATTTTATTATTTTTTAGCCATAGCTTTAAGCGCGAGTTTTTATTATTTTACAAATATTTTAGTCATTTTATAATTATATATATATAGATACTTTTGTTAAAAAAGGCTCGCTAACCGGCTTGAAAGCCTAGGAACATGAATTATTTGGTTGAAGCTTGGCTTAAAACTTAGAGAAGCCAAGCTCAATATTTATTTGAGCTTGAATATGGAATACTTTTTGAGCTGCCTTGTTAGGCTTCTTAGCTAGTTGAGTTTGTTTGCATCCATAGTTAGACAGTTTGCTAATGAAAAGTAAACTTTCCTTGTAACCCCCAATTACAAAGAGAAAATAAAAATGGGGTGTATTATTACATTGTTTGTTTTCTTATCGTAACAATTAATTAATTAAATGTATGGGCAAAAAATGAGTGCCATTCCCAGCCCACATATAGAACAGATACAATAATAACTTAATGTTAAAACATCCATCTTGAAGATGAATGGACTGCACTTTGCCTTGGCCTATTTTGTTGCTCTAAATTGTTCCTCTTCTTCATCATTGAAGAAACTGTTGGGCTGTAGTAGTCGTTACTCCTTTGAGAAGTTGCACTTTGTGAATACACTTTCCTCCCTCGGGCGACCGGATTTTTGTGCACCATCCCCCATCTATTATGGTTCACACAACTCTGACTCCTTCCGACCTGATGAAACTTTCCCTCTCTGGGACTTGGATAATTCCGGCTTTCAGCTGTTTCGGCAGAGTACATTGTAGTTTCTCCATCGCTGCTGTATTCAGCTGGCAGTTCCGAGATCCTGACAGGGGAAGAAATTGATCGAATGTGGTCTCCATCAACAGATCCGGTTGATTCAGCATCTGGGATCGGGCCGGATGATCTTATATCGCAACGTCGTTCTACTTGTGGTTGTTGCGACAACACATAATTTCTCGACTGTTTTGGTGATGATGCAGGTATAGCAATCCTTGGTGGAAAATTGATATCCAAAAGCTGGATTTGAGTGATATCCTTCTTCTGGACTGAGGCATGTTTCGCACCTCGTGGATCACTGGTGAAGTTCTCGTCCTCTAAAGTGTTGACAACGGCAGAACTTGGTCTAGGCTGCTCTATTGGTCTTGATATAATGTTGGATGATGTTGGTGACGCCTCATTTTCCCCTTCTGTTGACTTGAAAACTTGCCGCATTGTGAATGATGCACAAGAATGCTCGCTTTTCTGACCAGACGACATCAACCGCATCAAAGGCAACTTAGGTTTGTTGAGCTCATCAAGGTTCCCCTCCCAATGCTGGCTTAGCCAACCGCGAATCACAGGGATAGGGATACCAAATTGCATTGGGACATCTTTCTTATGTGAAGATGTTGTCGACGATGAAGTTGAAGAGGATTTGGTATGTGGAGAAGTTGCAAGTTTCATAGGATCACAAACCATGAATGCAAGATTGCCATGAACATCAAAACCGGCAGAACCTGGGCTCCAAGTTATTCCATCAACAGACAACTTTATCAGATTGTCCGTAGCTATTACTACCTTTCCTTCGCCTACTGTCAACTCCTGTTTCTCTGTGTAGCCTAAAAGATAAACTAGACTTCCCAGCTCTAGATCTGGTTTTGAACAGGTTTTTAGGAAGTGAGGTTGCTGCACTGGTGCATTTGATTCTCCATCCAAAGCGTCGAGGCCCACCATTGTCAGATCAAGAACTGAGCTTGTAATAAAGAACCTGAATCAATAGGAAGATATTAGAAAAAATGGTTCATTCGTGCAGACTTTGTATCTGTTTCTTTTCCCTTTAAGACATACATATAGTCAACAAGAAACAAGGGACAAATCACGCTATATGGAAAGCCGCTCATCTGTTTACAAATATCTATAGGACCGGTGGTTATGAAATAAGATACGGTTGTCCATCCTGTCACAAATATTCAAAATTCCGAACAACCATTTCACCTATATCTTAACCAACAAACTGAAAGGCACTGTGACAAATATATGACAAGCATCATTAATTCACAGATCTCGCTTACAGAGAACGAATGCGAAAATGCAGCATACAGAAACATATTTTGGAATTAGATATTTTCCAATAGTGACTATTGCCACAAAAAACTGCACAAATCAGTTGGTGTAGGAGGGCTACTATAAGCACAAGAATGTAAAAGATTACTGCTTTCTACTAATTAATAATGATTTACTAAATCTCAAAGTGTTAATTGTAGTATTGCAGTATAACTATGCACATGTGGCAAACGATAAAGTGAAAGATTCTTACTAATTACCAATAATTACTGAATTTGAAAGTGCTAATCACACTGCCATAGCATGCATATCTGTTAAAAGGTTAAAGGGAAGCAGCCGTAATTTCATTTTTCACTGTTCATAAAAAGTTCAATCAGTCTCACCAACGATAATGAACACATAGATGAGAAAATAACTTCACATCTAAACCAAATTATCTTTAATGTCGGAAACAAGAACATCAATACATTACACAAATAGTAACAAGCGAATAAACCAGGAACATAATTGTCCCTATGAATTGTTATTAGTGTTCTTGTTACTGTCATCATCATTTTTATTTACCCATGTTTATCACAATCATACAGCTTGATCATAAACCAATAATAACCACTTGAGAGGCATAGGTTAATCATCTTGATTTTTTAAGTGAGAGCTTACATACACTGTCATCATTACACTCCCTTTTGTGTGTGTGTTTTATTTTATTTTTTTATTTATTTTTTGGATAAGTAAAAGACTAGGTCGAGAGAACCTAATGTGACTGCTCAACTAGAAAACCCAACCACCACGGAATATTCTTTTCGCTAAAGCTCACAGAAATTAAGCCCAACTTGGTCACCACAGCCCCATCAACGCACCAATAAATAAAGCCTCACTTCTAATTGAACCAGCATTATGGGGTAGCCGCCGCCAGCCTATAATACACTCACACTATGTGGCAAGCTCTACGTCCTCTGCGAGGTTCGAATCCAGGTATTTAAGATAGAAGTGATGAAACTTCCTCACTAGACCACCATATTGGTGGTAAATTACACTACTTAGTTTAGATGGTTGGTATATTAAATGAAATGAAGGACTCAACCAGATGAAAAGAAAATTTCAAAAAAAAAGAAAAAAAAAAGTTATTGATCACAGTGACAGTAGTAACTAGAACTGGTGCTTTTCATGGTTATCTCCATAAATTCAAATCTTTTATATCTTTTTTATCGAAGAACAATGGTATCTCTAGCAAGAATCTATTGTATATTGGAAATCTGATCTCTATCAAATTCAAAAATCAATCAAAAACCAATAGAAATCAATCACAAGAGAATAAAGCTTGTTATGGCCCCACATTTTACAACATTAATCAAAGAATGGAGGGAAAAAAGTTAAAAAAAACAAAAAAAAAGGGATCTCACTGCATACATGCATATAAACAAATTGTTTGCAAGCTCAACCAACTCAGAAAAGGAAAACATATAAACAAAACTATGCATTTCAAATACATTCACAATGCACATATCAATTAGAAACCAACCTATGAGGAAAAAGGCTGGCGGATAGACCATTGTGGAGTCGGATCTCGGCGGCTTCAGCGGCAGCGACGGATGGGAGATTAGCGTGGGTTGTTAGTAGCAGATGCCGGTGGATCAAGAAGCCGGTGCCCCCGCCGTTGATTCTGGCCATGGCCGGAGCTTTGCCGGAGAAAATACCGGCCTTCATCCTCTCGGACTTTCCGCCACCATTGCAAAAACACCACGACTCCCCCAGAACCCTCATTTTTTCCTAAATTCCCTTCCAAAAGTAAAATTTCTAAAGAACAAAACCCACAAGAAATTTCCGATCCAAAATGTGGAGCTGGAAATTGAAGCACATTCCTCAGTTTTTCATCACCCCAATCTCTCTCGCTCTAGCTGGCTGCGATTTCCCAGCTGCAGAGTACAGGCATTTGAAGAAAATAGCAGTAATAAAACATTTTATCGTATATTAGACGAAGAAGAAGAAGATTGTGGAGCGGGGTAGCGATATAAAGCGGAAAATAAGGGATTTTATTACAATAGAAAATATAGGGGAGTGGGCTCTAGAATATGAACGCCATTAGAGAGTGTTTTAAAGCTCAGAATTTAGATATAAAAAGAGATGTGACAGTGACGGCGGTTATTCAAAACAAAGCTTAAAAAGGATAGGTCAAAAAACCACTAACCAGTCAAACGTATTTAAAATGAATGAATGTTGAAATTCTTGGAAGGTTCCATAATTTAACCCATTACAATTATTTCATTAAATTAAATGCGGATTTAATTTTGGAAAAACCACTGTAACAGAACCTCCTACCATTGTATTAGCAAGAGCGAGGTTTACACGTAATATTTCAATTAATATGTTATGATATTTAATCTATTTCAAAATAATATTTTTATTTTATTATTTTTTTTCAAAATTATATGTTATGATTTTTTATTCTTTACCTTAAATCCATACAAAATGTACTAAATTATTAACCCATTACTATTATTTCATTAAATTAAATGTGGATTTAATTTTGAAAAAGCCACTGCAACAGAACCTCCTACCATTGTATTAAGAAGAGCGAGGTTTATATGTAATATTTCAATTAATATGTTATGATATTTAATTTATTTCAAAATAATATTTTTATTGTATTATTTTTTTTCAAAATTATATGTTATGATTTTTTATTCTTTATCTTAAATCTATACCAAGTGTACTAAATTATTCCGTATAAAAACACATAGAACATGTTTGGAACAACAAAAGATTTTTACTGGACAAAACCATTTTTAGGAAATATTCTTCTACTTGAAATAGTTTATCTAAGTTTTATGTTTGGTTATTGTCACTTAAAATACTATAAACTTGGTAAATATTCTTGTAGTAGCATGGGTGATAGAACACAAATTAAAATAGATCCAAAACTGTCTAATTGTAATGTTTTACATACTCCGTTAAATTTTTATCCCCACAATTAATGACAATAGGATTTTGTTATGATGTTTCAAATTATGGAGACTATTTTCATAATTAGTTTAAACCTCCTAGAACACAAAAGTTATTATCTATTCCAATTTTTTTTTTTTTTTTTTTATTTGTTATTTTTTTTTTTTTTACAAAAAAATGGAAGAATTAATAAATATATATAAAAAAAAAAAACACTATGGAGACACGAGCTCTCAGTAGAAGGCCCCCTGACCACTAAATGCGATCCCGTAGGAAATATTCATCTACCATCAATGAGCTAAGCTGGAGGAAATTACACATTAATCAACTAGTGCATTTAGGAAATCGACTCATAATGACATAATTAATGAGCTTAATCCGGAATTTCCTATCATATTTAATCAGCTAACGTGAAAAGTTCGTTTATAATCAGTAAGCTTTTTCCATTAAGGTTTATAATCAATAAACAAATCATCAAAGTTTAAAGTTACTTCACTAAGCTCCAAATCAAGTAATTGATAATGAATGATGATGTTGGAAATTTTTACTTTATCCCACCAGTGCGGAGCAGACTGTAAAACCAGCAGACGCTATGGAAATATCTTAATGCCCAAGGTAACTGTTATCTTCTCCAAGTTGTCTTTTCCATATTGACTAATTTAGAAATTTAACACATTTTGGATCTTTTACTATTATCTTGCCATTATCATTTACTATTATCTTTTACCATTCCAGGTAGACACACACAATGTATATCCTTGATTTGGGATCGTATAGTAAATCGCATCAGAATTTAAATTCAGCTCTACTAGTCTATTTGTTCAAATTTAAATGATATGATATATTTTTTTTTTTTTGAGATGTCACAAGGCATTTAAAGTCATTAAAGTCGTCTAATCAATTTTTTTTTTAATATTTACATTGATACAACGTCCAACATGAAGTTGAATAGATAGTAATAAATTGAGAATAGATAAAGTGATTAACTTGACTGAAATTTCATGAAGTAGTATTCATATTATTTGTTTGACAATTTCGCGTAAGGTCGTGTATGGAGGACATTTGAAGATGGTGCTATTTTTTCTCATCGAATGATTCCTGTTAAGTGATTGGGATCAGATTGGATTCAACCCGTGTAGAAAACACGAATTTTTATAGGATGTGTTTGATAGCATATTTAGGTTAAATTCTATAATTTGGCCAATTTGAGATTAAATACAATTACAATGGTAATAGTATGTTTGGTAGAAGAGATTATGTGGCCATTCAACAAATCCAATTACATCTTGTACCATGTTTGACAAGGAGGATTAAGGATTATTAGAAGTCAAATTACAAAACTAACCTTCCTTAGTTTTCAATTTTTGATATCCTCTTTTTTTCTTTGTTTTTTTTCCTTTCCTTTTAGTTGCCCTTTAAATGGACCACATTATATGAAGTATATGAAATATACTTATATCCTTCCGCACACCCAGTACAGAATGAAGGGCGATTGGAAATTACTTATTTCTCTTTTTTTTTTTTTGTTTTTACCTCTTTTATCCCTTAATAATATCAATAAAAATTAGTTTAAAAAATTAAATGAAAAAATTTAGTTTTACAAAAGAAGTAATATGGCTCATTTGCTAACAAATAAAATAAATAAAATGGTAAATGATAGTATAATCTCACTCGCCCTTCACTCAATTTCTGGCTTTGCAAAGAGATTGAAAACCACCATAATCTCAACACTCCACTAGGCCTTTGCTAGTAAACAAGCCTGCCAGCTAAGGTAATCCACACTATCAAACTTCACATTGTACAATGTAAGACTCCATAGTTGGGCTTAAATTTCACAATCAAACACACCCCTAATCTTTCTAAGAAAAAGAGATTTACTTACTAGTAATTAAGCAATTCAATTTATTAATAAATTTTGGATTTCATTATTTGGATTATATTGTCAATTAATAATACAATAATATAAACAGAAATGAAGTTTTGAAACTCATAAATTTGCCGGTTTGACTTCCCTATTACAAAATGTGTCTAATCTCATATTTCATTAATAAATAGGTAATAGGTATATTAAATATTTCCTAATAAAACATTTAATTACAAATCTAATGCACTTGAGATGCAAGTGGGAAATATTGGTCACCTGTACAAAAATATCGTACAAATTCACAAAGCTAGGAAAAAGGGAAAAACAGGAAACGGCGACATTTACCGGGGGAACTGCAGCCAATCAAACTAGGGCTGAAAGGGAACAGCGATTTTTGAAAGCGCTAATCACAGAAAGAATTGTGTAACTAAAGCCAGCCGGACGAGCAGTGGTACTACCCGCCAACACCGCAACAGAATTTGTTTCAATCTTTTTTCTTTAACTTTCTTTTTCATTTCCTTTGATTTTCTTGGTTGAATTAAGTGCAATGAATTTCCTTCCATTTACAAATCCTATATAAATCAGTTCCAATCCATCATCATTCTCTTCTCTCTCATGTTACTCCGTTGCGGTCTAGTGATACTCTGATGCCACTCCGGGTTAGCTCCACTCCCATCCGTTCACATTTTCTATTACTTCCACTTCGTAATTTTTCTTTATTTTTACTTTTATCACTAGCAAAAATAGTTCTATATTCTTCAATTCTCTGAAAGCTTTGTTGCTGTTGAAGTGTAATTTTCCTTTTTTTTTTTGTTTTGGTTTTCCGAATATGATATGCTCCGTTTTTTCATTGTTGTTGTTGTTTTTATTTTTTGGTAAATATCTAGATGGCACAGAAAAATTCTCATCTATGACTTGATTCTTGTTTGCTGTGAGCGTGAGATATCCTTATCTGCTTGCATTTCCCCCATATTTTATGTTATAATACAATTGTTTGTTTTTCGGTTGGTTAGGAGTGCTTATTGTTCGTTTCTATTGTTCAGATGCGGTTGGTTTCGTATATTACTTTATAGTATTCTTTGGCAATTCGTTGGAGTACTATGGATTATTATGTGATATCAGCTCGATGAAATCACCTTTGAATTGTGTGAATGAATGTAATTGCAGGACTGGAATTTCTGTTGGAATCAATCTTCTTAGTATTGGCTGAGATTTGAGAAAAGAATTCATAGTTGTATATTTTTATTAATCTGCATAATCGTTGTCAAAAACTTAAATGAACCAGTGATGCTCATGCAACTTTTAAGATCTCACCCTGAAATTCTACAACTGTGTAGGTGTTGTTTCGTTCAATTGAATGAAAATAGGGAAACCTCGGCACAGGTAATTGGAAGATTTTCAACTTATTGACTACTGTATCACAAACGTTGTCAGTTTCAGTCCCGGCAGTCAGGTAGTGCAGTTCAAGAAAATTACAAAATTCTAGACCCAAGTTTCATTGTGCTTTGTGCTTTAAGTTCGTTTTTTGGATTGCAATTCTGTTTACACATATACTATGCTTGGACCGAAAGAATTTTGTGACAAACGTAGTGATATCATTGAAGTAATGAATATATAATATAGTTTTCTTTACTAACATATAAGATCAGAACATACTAGAAGAGAATTTTGAGAGAAAAAAAAAGATAGGAACCTTATTATGCACATCGTATTCTTTTGATCATATGATCTAACAAATGGATTTCTAAATGTAGGCTTCCATTTTCCCTCTTTTTTTTTTTCTTTTTTTTTTGGGTAGGAGAACTTGAATTTTGAAACATTGTCTTGCATCATGCTTTCTCTATCTTTTATTATCTTCGAATGCGCTATTTCTGTGGCAATGTATTAGACTGTAGGACTCACATTGACTTAAATTAATGTAATAGAATTTGATAGCTTGGAATTCGATCGACACATGACAGCTCGATGTTGTCCTGATCGACCCGTTTGCACAGCATCTTGGACACCTGAAGGAAAACTGGGCCTGATGCTTCCTCATGAGACTTAGTGCTCGATCTAATCCCCATTGGGTCGATCTTTCCCCGAGGCGACGGTACCCCCGTTCTGTCAACCTATCGGTCAAACTCAATCGATCTCTTAGGTCGATATTTCATATCAGCGCGTGAGGCATATGCCTCCCATCGATCTGTGTGGTCGATTGAGAGGTCGATTGGTGTCACTATCAGGTATTTATGGCGGAATCATTAAAGTGCAACTTGCCATGACAAGCATTAGATGAACTCTATCATCAGATTCCACCATCAGTGGCAGATAAAGCTCACAATGGACTGGCCGATGGCAAATTGCAGCTGTAGCATGCAACCAGTCCTGTCGAGTAAAAGACTGATCAAACACCGCCATCATTCTGTCCACTGATTCATCCCAAACACAAGTTGGGGGCAAAAGAGGGTTTCCACCAAGCTCTCTAATCAGCCAAGCCCTCTACAAATACCAGGTTCATTTATGACTCTAATAAATGCTTCCTTAAATACTTCAACTACCATAAATCAGTTTTCCTCTGTTCGACCTTACATATACTTAAATACTGACTTAGGCATCGGAGGGTCTTCGCGGAGACGTTCTACTAGGCTCAGGTGCTCTCCATCTTGTAGGTAGACCCCACTATCTCTAACCGGGTCGATTTGGCGTGTTGAGCTCGATTCCAGCACAGCAGCCCCAAATTCCTCCGACATTAGAATTGATTGGTAACAGCGGTTAAGAGTGGAGTTGGTGATATCCTCAGTTGTGTATTTTATACTTCTTCTTTTTTTTGATAAATAGTTTTGTATTTTATACCAATCATCATAATTATATGCTTTGATATGTGCGCAAGGAATTCCAATTTTACCTCATGACATTTGTTATTTGAAATTTGCACTGATTACTTGGGAGAGGCATCACTTAGTCCAACAGATTCAAATTGTGAGTAAAATTTATGGTTCGCTCTATCGCAAATTTTATCGTTGATAAAGTTCCTAGCAGTGACCTGGGTCCTATGAGCTGTTTGTTGACACTTACCGAAAATAAGTTGCTCTTTGAGTCATCCTTTATTTCCGTTTTTAGGAGCCAATTCTGTTTATATGCTAATTTTGTTAAAATACAAGATGCAATGAGATAACCAATTACTCCCTCCCCGGTTCCTTTGATAACAATGAAAAATGTTCAGTATCATTTTCAAAAAGGAAATTTGGCATGACATCATGATTTACAAGTATTAATTGGGTGCATAAAATATGAAATGAAGATAATATTATGTTAGTGATTTGTTACATTTGAGATCGGATTTTAGGCCACCTTTGAGGAAAGAAATGGTTGCTAAGGCATGAAAAGCTTATTGAGTCACAACTGTGAGAAGAATGACATAGATTGCGCTGTACTAAGCGCACAGTGAAGGGTGGGGCAACACTGGAGGTTTGTGTAGCCCAATATGAATTGTATGTTTTTTTTGGAATCAGGAACTTCATTTGCACTAACAAAAAATGGCGAAGGAGACTAAGAATAGAACACAGTATTCAGCCGTGAAGCTTGCTAACTTGGCTCCAACGGACCCAAACTATTCACCTATTTTTGTTGAAGTGCTTAATTTGCCGAGGACTTTTTAGAGTCACCATGGGCGTGGGACATCTTCACTAGGTCCAATGTGAAAAAGAGAAGACGAGGGCAATGAAGGTAAAACAATAATTTTGTAAAATAAATATTTAATTATTTTTCAATTTTAACTTTTCCTTTTATTTTTTATTTTTTATTATTTTATTTTATTTTATTATTTATTTATTTATTTTTATTTTTATTTTTTGGGTTTCATAAGGCAGCTACACAAGACAAGAAGGAAAAGGACTAGAGATGTCTGGAAGCCACCAAACGTTAAGCAAAGAAAGTACCTCACTTTAATAAAGAAAGTTTATATCTTGACTTTAAAGTTCA
>JACFYI010002230.1:4366723-4390717 GCA_014898755.1 Handroanthus guayacan
TATGGGTTTAAGAAGTGGCTCTAAGGTAATTTTCCTTTTCTTAATAATGCTATTATATAAAATTGAAGTAACAATTTGTTTTTCGATGAACCCTAGCTTAATTGGTTAGGGGAGGTCTCATGATCTCATAGTCATGAGTTCGATTCTCCCCCGAGTGCGTGTGGAGCATGTTATTTTACTAAATTATAATTTGGTTAGATTTTCTACTATATAGTAACTTGGTTAAATATTTTCTTCTTAGTTATTAATTTCAAATATTATTGATTTGATGTATTGATGCTAAGAATTAGAGGTATTAATTGTTTCCCCTAATAAAAAAATAGCAATATGGTTCAATTTGTTAAAAGGTAGATTGCATTAGTAACATCCCATTAGAACATCTCCAGAAGAAGAATTGGTCATGCAAGTTTTTTCATCAAAAACACGAAAACGTAAATATCAACAACTAAAACAGAATTAGTGTGCATTAACAAAATACTACATTAATTAGAGAGGCAAAGGCCAAACGAAAACAATAGGAATAACTGCAATATATTTGAACATCATCTCACTATTAAACTGTTTAAAATTGTACCACATATTACATGGTCAAGGGTAGGTTTAATCCAAACACCATATTCCGCTTCGGTCAACCCATAAACTTTCTTGCTAGCAAAACCACCATCAATTGCGTGGTACATTCTGGTGGTCAAGGAGTACATCACTCCACTCTTGCCATGAAATTTGTTGAAGTAAATTTTATTGGCCATTTCATTGACAACACAAGTCTTAGCAAATGATCCATTTTTACTAATGTATAAACATTTGTTCCCCAAACTCTCGAACTTAATCCAACGCTTTTCGGATAAGTTCAACTTCTGAATGCTAACTCGTCTTTCATTGCTTGTGACAAAACCACCCCATATATCTCCATCCACTTCTACCATGTAATGCTCGTGAGCAATTGGTGTTACCCGCACTTCCTCTTCCTCTTCCTAGTCCTCGTCCTCGTTCTCGTCCTCCTCCTCATAATCCTGATCCTCATTGTCTTCCTCCTCCTCATCTCTGTGCTTGTTTTCATCCTCCACATCCTCATCCCCATCGTCTTCCACTTCTTTCTCTTTCTCGTTCTCCTCCTCGTCCTCGTTCTCATCCTTCTCCTCATCATCCTCATCCTCATTGTCTTCCTCCTCTTCCTCTTCAAGGTGCTTCTCACATTTTATCAATTCATATTTCTCTTTTGTCAAGTCGAACATCATAATGTTACCAAATGTGCAATCCAAACAATAGTATACCCCATTGAGGAAAATTGGGGGACAAGTTGATCTCCAAAAATGTTCCGAACCAAGGTCTGACGTATGTGATTCCCACTCTTCATCTCCAACTTTAATGAAACTAAAATCAATATTGTTAAGCAAACTTGTGCATAAAATTCCAAAAACAATACAAGATGAAGAAGTTGGTGGAGAGATGAAACAAATTGACGAAAAAGATGTATTAATGGGAGGAAGTTCAATTTTCTCCTTTGTGAAAGGATTAAAGAAAAATAACATGACCTCATGTTTAGACATGAGTAGCCATCCATACTTGGAATAGAGGATTTCAGTGTCCATCAACTCTGGAAAATCTAAATAGTAAAAATCATTGCACAAAGAGTGGAATATTTTCCAGGAATAGTTGCTCCTTAGAGAAATCATTAAGCATGGTGAATCAAATTCCTGTGAATATATGGTTGGCGGCAGCAGTGGTGGAGCAGGGCAAATCAAATTCCATGACTTGCAAACCAACTTGAAATTGCAACGATCTCTGAAAAAAAGTCGTGATAATATCAAACTTAAAAGATCTTTAGGAAAATCATTCCAATGCCTTTCTGCCTCTGATATACCAGATTGTGAGCAAGTTAACCAATCTTCCACGCTATACTGGTTGTTTTTTGGTTTCTGGAAAGAGAAAACGAATCAAGCTACTTCAAAAACCCAAGCCAAATTGATCAAGAACGAGTAGCTGCACGACTTATATACATATACATATATATATATATATATATGATAGGATACGTGTGCGTATTCAATTCCTTTGTGTGTGTGTGTGTACATATATATGTATACATGGCTCAGAAGGAAAAAGAATACCTGATTATAAGCATAGAACAACGTGCAGCGTAATGCCCATAGAATACAAATACCACTTGAATTGGTATTGATATAATATTCCCATAAAAAGAAGAAATATATTTCCGTAATTAATCCATAAAAGTCCATACTAAAATAGATTACAAGATCCTGACTTAATTAGAAATCCTTTTTAAATTGGAATTGACATAGCATTCCCATAAAAAGAAGAAATATTCCGTAAGTAATCCATAAAAATCCTTGGTAAAATAGATTACAAGATCCTGACTTTATTAGAAATCCTTTAGGGTTAGGATTCTGTCTTCAACCTTATACACTATATATATAAAACTCCCCATACTAGTTTTCTAACTTACACAATTAATCAATTTGTTAATTCAGGTACTTCTGTTCTCGTGTTGTATAAATTATTCTTTTCCCATTGCTATAATTGATTTTCTTGTTGAATATAGAGATTTTTGGCTAATGAAAAGACAGCAAACGATAAAAATTCAAAACATTGTTCTGTATGTCTGTAGGTTATGGGTGCTTTTGAGTTATAACATCTTCAAATTTTGTGGTTGATTTTCTTTTGATGCTTATCTGATTCATTATTATTTATTTATTTGGAGTTGGCATTGCAGAAAGATAAGCATAGCTTGAAATGGGAAAAGACTCTGAAAATTCATTTTCTTCTCTTCCCAAGGATTTGGATCAAACTCATCCGCGGCCGTGGCTACTAGTAACTCACGGGGAGAGTTACCAAAACCATAGTTTTTACAACATATCAAAAGATAAATATATCAAAAGAAACATTCCTGAGTTCTGTCACAAGCAGGTGTCCGCGACTTCTTATGGGTGGCTACTGCTGATTGATTATACTAGAAAGCCATTCAATTGTTGTCTTGTAAACACAAGATCAAAAGAGAGAATTGAGCTGCCGTCCATAGACTTAGAGTCCGAATCAAACAGCCCTGGTTCTTGGTTCTATAAATGCATTCTGTCTAAATCTCCAACTGACCCTGATTGCCATGTTTTGCTTATTGCCTCCTTGGGTGAATTCCTTCTCTTCTGTCAGATTGGTGATGAAAAATTCATCAAAAGGGGATTTAGATTCGGAGATGATGCCTTAGGAACAGCAATAAACTTCAAGGGGAAAATTTATGCGTGGATATGTGCTAATCATAATTTAGTTTGAAGTTGATTTTGTGAGTCTAGATATTCTTCTCAAACAACTGGTGAATGACAGGGGACAGCTTTGCCAAACTCCAGAGTCATCGCCCGCAAACTTGCTTAAATGTGTAGGTTATCTAGTTGAATCTTGTGGTGAGCTATTGTTGCTGCACGCAATTGGCCACAACCTTTTGGGCGAAGTAGCATTTTTCAGAATTTTCAAAATAAAAACCTGTGAAAGAGAGTGTGAAGAGTTGAAGAGTATAGGTGACCGTGCCATTTTTATTTGTCCATTTGGGAATATGTCATGGTCGTGTGCTGACAACTCAGGCCTAAAGAAGAATTCAATATACTACACTCAATTTTCTGGAGATGTCTATGTGTACGACATTGAGGATCGAAGTAGAACCTTGATAAAACCATGTTGTACTAAAAGTGGTATCCGACCACCCTTGAAGTCCTGGATTGTTCTGTAAGCTAGCTCTTTTAAATTTAGTACTGATTACCGTCAGGAGTATTTTAAAACAAATTGTCAATGGGATCACTCATGGTTTCCTTTTGTTCCCTTACCCCAAAAGACTGTTGTTTGGATATCCTTAATTTCTTCAAGATTTGCTCGAAATTATCCACTCGTTATCTTTAGTAACAAAGCTGTGTGTTTAGTTATCTAATTACCTCAGAGCTCGGGGACAACTGATTAGAACGTAAGCTGAAAAAAGATGACGAAAGAAACGAGAAAAAAGGTTGGCTGAGCATGCAAAAATCTTGGAATGAATAATTATTCTTTAAATAATTCAAAAGAAAAATAATTATGATATCAATGCATCCTTAGCATTGCTGCTAAAATCACAAGACTTGTTGGGCAAATATTGTTCACACTATAAAGGCAGGCCTTATGAACAGCAGAATGTTGCTGGTGTGATAGTTTAAAGTTCCATCATATTGCAGGCCCCCTTCATCCCAAGTCTTGTAAAGAATATAGCATATAAAAGACGTAGCAATTAAGGACATGAAGAAACTACAATCAAGCAAAAGCTGTCAAGAGGCAAAACCGTTAGTTTCTTATTGAAATGTTGGGATTCCATTTGTCTTCCTGAAAAATTTGGGGACCTGGGTTTTCAATGTACGACGACGTTGAATGAAGCTATTTTTTCCAAATTGGCATTGTATATGGCAGCATGCCATAAATCCCTCTTGGTGTCTCTATCAAAAACGAAATATCTTCATGTTCAATGTTTGGAGGTTCCTAATCAAACTTCCCATCTTTGAAAAGCGTCATGAAATGCAGAAACCTCATCTCCAAAGTTTCTTGCTTCTCGGCAACTGCTAATTCTATTCTTCACACAAGGTCTGAACTGTCGATTCCGTCTCCAAATGCCACAACCCTAAGTTCTCAATCCTTATGTTTACCAATGTCAATCATCTATGCTGGTTAAAAGTCTCATTGATTTAAATCAAATGTCAATTATTATTAGTGTCTGTGCAATTTACACGTACCTTTTGAACATAATCTATATTTATAAATTACACACAGAAACACACACACACACATCCTAGGAAAGTATATTATATGACAGTATGAATTACCAATTCAACATTTCGTGCGCTTCCGCTACAATTGTTTTGGCATATATAGATTAAAATAAACCATTTGCTAACCTAAAGAAAACGTAGAATATTCAAGAATGTCAATGTTAAAAGCATGTGGATCATCCTTAATTATTATTAGTGTTTGTGCAATTTACACGTCCCTTTTGAATATAATCTATATTTATAAATTACATATATAGATCCTAGGAAGGTATATTATATGACAGTATGACTTGCCAATCCTGCATTTTGTGCACTTTCGCTACAATTGTTTTGGCATAGAGTAAAATAAACCATTTGCTAGCCTAAAGAAAACGTAGATTAATATTCAAGAATGTCAATGTTAAATACATATGGAATGTGGATGACCTTTCACATTATGCTAAATATATAATTGTATTATATATGCCTATAATATTGTCCAGTGTTTAAACAAATATCCCTTTGTATTATACTGTTTTTGTCCTTGTGACATGTTGAGTTGTTTACCTCGATTCGAAGCAAAATAATTAATATAAATTACTTCCACGGAGAAAAATAAATAAATAAATACACACACATATATATATATATATATAAAGAATAACAAGAAATTGAATGACAATGTAAAAATTATCATTAATATTATATATTATTTTTAATTTGTGAATCATGCACAGACTTATTTTTTGCTCGTTCTTGAATTTAGCTCTGGGCTTTGGAGGTAAGAAGAAGAAGAAGAGATCAGGCCCATTTGCCTATATAAGATTATGACACGTACTTAGGAGCTAAGACTGCAAATTCGGCAGCCCAAATTGGGTCGGTAAATTAATTTATCGAAATTTTTGGTTAATTCGCTAAAATTTTTAAAAAGTCTTAATTGTTTATCAAATCGAAACTTTTGGTTAACTGTTTACCAGTTAACCAAATTGGAGTTATACATCTATAACTTCTATATAAGCAGTTTAAATTCATATTTTATCTTTAATAGATATTATACATGAACGCTACATTATAAAGTACCATTTTCATTTAAAACTTAGAGGGTTTTTGGGTGAGCTTATAAGCTTTTCAAAACATATATTAAATTGTGTTGGGTATAATTTTTCAAAAAAGATCTTATTAGCTTTCAAAATAAGCAAGTGCTTTTAGAAAAATAAGGAGATCCTAATTTATTTTTAAAATTTTCACATGTACCTTCATTTTTAACTATTTTAATTATAAAATTACCATTACTAATATCTTATATGCTAAAATGTCTTATTTTATTTAAACACTTTAACAACTTATTTTTAAAATAAAATCTATCATCTTATAAGCTTCAAAAATATCTTATAAGATGTAAGAGTTTATAAGATGTTTTAAATAAGCTTAGCCAAACACGGTGAGCTTATAAGCTCTTTCAAATATCTTATAAGATATCATCAAGTGTTTAGTAAAAATTTTTAAAAAAGATTTTATTAGCTTCCAAAATAAGATGTTAAGAGCTTATAAACTCTTTTTAGAAAAGTAAAGAGATCCTAACTCATTTTTAAGATATTCACATGCACTTTCATTTTTAACTATTTTAATTATAATATTACCATTGCTAATATTTTATAAGCTAAAAGATCTTATTTTATTCAAGCACTTCAATAACTTATTTTTAAAATAAGATCTAATATCTTATAAGATATTAAAGCTTATAAAATGTTTTAGATAAGCTTAGCCAAACACCCTCTTAGTTGAGGATTTCACTTGTAGTTAGCCTATCGCAATTAAGAAATTAATTGCACTTTTATTTTTCTAATGTTATTTTTAATAAAAAATTAATTTTATCTCTTTTTGGTGAATTTGATTAAAAATTGATTTGGGACAGAAAATTCACCGAACCAAAAAATTAACCAAAAATCTAAAATACATTAACCGTTTATCGAGCCGAAATTTTATTGGATAAAACGATTCGATTAATTCGATTTGCTTCGGTCAATTAATTAATTTTTTCAGTTAATGGATAATTTTGCTCGCCCGTAAATGTTTCTGCTTTATTTGATGAACTCGTACTCGTGGTGTCTTTGGAACAACCACCTATGTTGAAGGAAACAATACAGCATCAATCACTCCAGAGGTGCCAATTCAATCTATAATTGTTATTCTATCACTCTTATGATTTGCCCATCTCCAAATAAAATCGAATATGCATATATATGTGTGTATGTATATATACACACATAACACATAATGATTTGCCCATCTCCAAAGTGATCTTAGTACGGACTTATTAAATCTGAAAAATAATCGACTTTTATTGCCACGGAATCCATCATGAAGTTTTTTAAAACAAATTTGTTGCAATATAAGTGGAAGGATAGAAGTATCCACCGTCTTCTTTTTTTTTTTTTTAATAGAACATTATTTTTTCTTGATCAAGGATCGAATCTGGAATTATCCTTCTTCTGCTTCTCCTATTATCCTCGTCTTCGTTAATGATGATATAATCCAAAAAAAGATTAAAATAATAATAATAATAAAGAATAAAGACCGAAGCAGTCTACAGAAAAACTGAAGGCATTATGAGAAAAAATAATATAATAATGAAAATTATTAATTTTTAGTGTTGGTAAACTCTCGATATACACTTTCAAGTATGAATATCTACACTGAGCACTATATGCGTTTTTTGTGTATGAGATCCTCCGTAAACCCATTTTGATAAAATAAATTTAAACCCAAAAAAGAAAAGGAAAAGAAAAGGTGAATGCCCAAGTTATCAATATACTATAAAATAATTGAATTTTGGTAATCAAAAAATTAATTTTGATGGTGAAAATAGTAGTCAATTGCTCAAGAATTAACAACTAGGGTGGAACGACTGCTAGCGGCTTACAATTGACAAGGTAAAACATATCTTTGTCGTTGTCCAAAATGAGGTGAAAACATCAATCATGGTTCCATGGTGAATTTTCCACAATTCCTCTAAAACTATATGTCATTGACATAGTAAAAGTGTAATTGATGACTTTTCACCACTCAGATTTTTAATGATATTAACTTTTAATTGTAATAGCTTCCTGAACTTCTCTTCTAGTGATATGAGATATTTATGAAATTATAATAAGGGAAAATTGCAGTTTTTGTCCGATAACAATGTCATTTTTCACTTAATGACCTATATATTTTCAATTTTGAATTCATGTCCTGTATCTTTACGCCGTTTTATAAAAAATGTCCGTTTTCGCCGTAGCACCAAAAAGTCATCGGAAATGTGACGTGGCAGTGACATGGTAGTGAGGTGGCAGTGACGTGGCACCAAAAAAGGTGACGTGGCAATGGCATGGCACCATGCCACGTTATCTTTTCCGGTGACTTTTTGGTGTTCCGGCGAAAACGGGCATTTGTTGTAAAACGACGTGAAGATACAGGACATGAATTTAAAATTGAAAAGATACAGGTCATTAAGTGAAAAATGACATAGTTATCAGGCAAAAATTGTCATAAGGATGGGATGTGAACTGCCAACTAACAGGTAAGCACTCAAAAAGTCAAACAAGCAATGAATAATTCTCCTCTCTCGTGATATTTTTTCACCTACTTTTTTTTTACCAATCATTTTTGACATGCTAATTATTACTTATTATAAGACTTAAGTAAATTTTCAAGCATATCAGAAGGTGCAACATAAGAATCCTCAAATTTTTAAGTACTAAACAATATTAGTGGTTTAAGAATGATTTTTAGGAATTGTTTGGTTAACTCCTCATAGCCCACCTTGGAAAAGAAAGCCAAATTGCACTTGTTTAGTTGATATGAACAAAAGTTAGATGTAAATCCTGAAAAATAAATTCTTACTTTAAAGCGAGTGATTTGATGAAGTAATTCAAAAATTAATTCTGAAAAATTATTTCTAATTTTTAATTTTCAAGCAACACACCACATATATATATATATTCATTCACACAATAAAATAAAAAATAAAAAATACTTCAAAATAGAATATCCAAAAATGCCACAACTACGAACAAAATTTTTCAAAATAGAATATCCAAAGTGCGATTAAAATTGTTACTAGAATAAATATTGAAAAGCAACATGAGACGTACAAAGGTGGCAATGCATGATTTTTTTCCAAATAATTTTTCAATGAATAAGATAGCACAAAATATGCTTTTCTTTTCTTGTGGAATAATATGCCACCATCTATTATAGGCTTGGTTGTTGTTCAACAAATAGACAGCCACTAAATTAGCTCGAGATAAATGGACCCTCCCCGGTTCTGTTTGTACGCATCTTGTATTTTAACAAATAATTATGCGCTAATAATTGCACGTTGCATGCATTAAAAAAATAAAATAAACTGAACACTACATAAGGCAGGTAGTTTTGCACTGATAATCCATGCGTTCTACTATCTTTGCCTTCTCTTTCTGCATCAGGTAACTGTTGCTTTATCTAGATTGTTGTCTGCATTGCGTGGGGAAAATCGCAATTTTAGTCCCATAACTTAGGTCATGTACACTTTTGGTCCCATTGATTTCAATTTTTTACTTTTGGTCCCGTAACTTCATTTTTTTCTTACATTTGGTCCTCCGCCACTGTTCCGTCAATTTTTAAACCATTCAAGCACTGTTGCCATTAGTTGCCGTTAATTTCTAAAATATAAAAACTAACGGCAACAGTGCTTGAGGCATTAAAAAATTGACGGAACAGTGGTGGAGGACCAAACGTGAGAAAAAGATGAAGTTACGGGACCAAAAGTGAAAAATTGGAATCAATGGGACCAAAAGTGTACAAGGCCTAAGTTATGGGACCAAAATTGCGATTTACGCGAATCGTGAGTTATGGCGATCCCAGGCCCTTCAAATGCATACAGAGAACTATCTAAAGCTGAATATGTTTTACCTCGGATTCTGCTTGCTGCTACTGGAATTGTGGCTGCAGTAGGATTTCCGGAACTCTGCCATTACTTTTCTGAATGGGCAGACGTGAAGGCAGTTGCCACTAGGGCAGCACTGCATCACTTCCTGACGACGTTGCTCTTTATACTGATGACGATGAATGGTCAACTTGGAAGATATTAGGCGACAATATACGTCGCCTTCAGCTTCGAAAATGGGCAGAAGTTCTGGTTATTGCTCCATTGTCAGCGAACACACTAAGCAAGGTAAATATGTTGTATGTTTCGCAATGTATTCATCTTTCTCAATAATAGGCTGCAGTTGCTTTAGAATATTTTTGGGTGATTATCAATTCTAAATTTGCTTTAACTGGCTACTCTCACAATTGAGTCACCATATCTTAAGAACTGCGTAGCCCCCCTATCTTGGCAGACTTCGACTATTGAAATAGAAGGCTCCTGATGTCTAAAGTTTACTTCGACCATAGAAATAGAAGGCTACTAATGTCTAAAGTTTTATTGAGTTGAATCTATTAAGTTTGTGCGGGTTTGAGAGATGTCCACGACTTAGAATCTCCCTTAGGCATTCAATAATTACCTTTTTTTTTTTTTTTTTTTTGATGAATTGCATTCAATGATTACTTTGAAGAATAATTTTATGATGATTATCTCAACAACCTCTTTGATCAGACCTAATCTTATCCAAATTGTCTTTTCCATAATGACCATTTTAGCAATTTAATACCTTTTCTGGATCTTTTATCTTGACATTATCTTTTACTATTATCCTTTACTATTCCAGGTATACACACACAAACACAATATATATTCTTGATTTGGGATCGTATAATAAATCGTATCAGAATTTAAATTCAATTCTACTGGTATATTTGTTCATGTTTAAATGATAGGATATTTTTTAGATGTCACAAGGCGTTTAACCTTAAAATATAAAAAAGCGCATTAAAGTCATTGAAGTCGTCCAATGAAAATTTTTTTGATATTTACGTCGATACAATATCGAATATAAAGTCGAGTAGCTGATGATGATGATGATGATAAATTGAGAATAGACAAAGTGATTAACTTGATTGAAATTTCATAAAGTAGTATTCATACTGTTTGTTTGACATTTTCCCATAGAGTTGTGTATGGAGGGCATTTGAAAATGGTGCTATCTTTTCTCATCGAATGATTCCTGTTAAGTGACTGGGGTTAGATTGGATCCAACCCGTGCAGAACACGTATTTTTCTGTTCTTTCTAAGAAAAATAGATTTACTTACTAGTAATTAAGCAATTTAATTTATTAGTAAATTTTACCATTCATTATTTGGATTATATTGTCAATTAATAATTCAATAATCCAAGCAGAAATAAAGTTTTGAAACTCGTAAATTTGTCAGTTTGACTTTTTTATTCCAAAACGTGTTTAATCTTATATTTCATTTGATAAAATATATAATAAGTATATTAAATATTTACTTATAAAACACTTAATTACGAATGAAATACACTTAGCATGCATATGTGAAAAAAAAATATTGATAACCTATAACAAAAATATAGTAAAAATTCACGAATCTAGGGAAGGGCGAAAAGCCAGAAACGGCCACGTTGAGTGGGAGGTACTGAAGCCAATCAAATTAGGGCTGAATGGAACAGCGATTTTTGAAAGCGCTGATCACAAAAGGAATCGTGTAACGAAAGCCAGCCGTGCGAGTAGTGGAGCTACCCGCCAACGCCATAACAGAATTTGTTTCAAATCTTTTTTCTGTGACTTTGTTTTTCATTTCCTTTTATTTTTCTTGGCCGAATTAAATGCAATGAATTTCCTTCCATTTACAAATCCTATATAAATCAGTTCAAATCCATCATCATTCTCTTCTATCTGTTGTTATTCGGTTGCAGTCTGACGGTACCCTGACAACACTTCGGGTTAGCTCCACTTCTTTTTGTTCTCATTTTCTATTACTTCCACTTCGCAAATTTTCTTTATTTTTATTTTATCACTAGCAAAAACAGTTCTATATTCTTCAATTTTCTGAAAACTGATGTTGAAGTGTAATTTTCCCGATTTTTGTTTTTGTTTTCCAAATATGATATGCTCTGCTTTTTCATTGTTGTTGTTGTTGTTGTTTTTTTTTTTTTTTTTTTTTTTTTTTTTTTTTTTTTTTTTTTTTGTTTTCAGCAAATATCTAGATGGCAAGACAAAATTCTCATCTATGACTTGATCTTAGTGTGCTGTAATCGTGAAATATCCTCATCTGCTTGCATTTCCCCCCTATTTTATGTGTCATTCAATTTTTTGTTGTTCGGTTGGTTAGGAGTACGATTTTGAGCTGCTATTTTTTTTGTTAACTCTTCTTATTCTAATGTAAGTTTGGTATTCTGTATAAAATGTTTTATGTACCTCATTCACAGAGATTTTGATTTTTTTTTTTCCCTCTTATTTATTCATTGTTCTATTGTTCAGATGCTGTTGGTTTCGTATGTTACTTTCTGCTACTCGTTGGAGTAATATCAGTTATCATGTGATACTGGCTCGATGAAATGGCTGTTGAATTGTGTGAATGAATGTAATTGCAGGACTAGAAATTCTGTTGGAATCGATCTTCTTAGTATTGGCTGAGATTTGAGAATGGAATTCTATCACGGTTGACTTGTATATTTTTACTAATCTTCATAACCATTGTCAAAAACTTGAATGAACCAGTGATTCTCATACGACTTCTTAAGAAGATCTCATCCTGAATCCATGATTGTTTAGTTTTTGTTTCGTTCAATTGAACAAAAATTGGGCAACGGCGATAGAGGTAATTGGAAGGTTTTTAATTTATTGATCACTGTATCTCAAACTTTTGTCAGTTTGAGTCCTGGCAGTCAGCTAGAGCTGTTCAAGAAAAGTACAATCTAGCCAAAGTTTCATTGTGCTTTATGCTTATTTGTTTTTTGGACTGCAATTCTGTTTACAATCATACCATGCTTGGATTGAAAGAATTTTGTGACAAATGTAGTTATATCATTGAAATGATGAATATATAAGATAATGTTGTTCACTAAAATACAAGATCAGGACATACTAGCAGAGAATTTTGAGAGAAAATAGGAAGAACCTTGTTAGGCACATCTTATTCTTTTGATCATATGATCAGATATTTAAATGTAGGCTCTCATTTCCTGGTTTTCATTTTGTAGGAGAACATGAGTTTTGAAACATTGTCTTGCATCATGCTTTCTCTATCTTTTCTTATCTTGGAATGCCCTATTTCTTTGGCATTGTATTAGACTGCAGGACTGATATTGACTTAAATCAATGTAAAAGAATTGATTGGTAACAGTGGTTAAGAGTGGAGTTGGTGATATCTTCAGTTGTGTATTTTTTATGCCAATCACCATAATTATATGCTTCGGTATGTGCTCAAAGAATTTCAATTTTACCTCATGACATTTTTATTTGAAATTTGTATTGATTACTTGAAAGAGGCATCACTTAGTCCAATAGATTCAAACTGTAAGTAAAATTTATGGTTGGCTCTGTCAGAAATTTTATTGTTGATAATGTTCCTACCGGTAACCTAGGTCCTAGGAGCTGTTTGCTGACACATATCGAAAATAAGTTGCTCTTTGCTTCATGCTTTATTTCCCTTTTAGGAGCCAATTCTGTTTATGCTTAGCAGACAAATTTTGAAGAGAAAATGAAGGACCTTATATCTCATAGCATCTTATATTTTAACAAATAATTATACGCTAGTAATTGTACGTTGCATCCATTAAAAAATAAAATAAATTGAACGTTGCATAAGGAAGGTAGTTTTGCACTGATAATCCCTATGTTCTACTATCTTTGCCTTCTCTTTCTGCATCAGATAACTGTTGCGTTATTCAGATTGTTGTCCGCGTTGCGTGAGTTATGGCGATCCCAGGACCTTCAAATGCACACAGAGAACTATCTCAAGCTGAATATGATTTGCCTCGGATTCTGCTTGCTGCTACTGGAACTGTGGCTGCAGTAGGATTTTCGGAACTCTGCCATTACTTTTCTGAATGGGCAGATGTGAAGGCAGTTGCCACTAGGGCGGCACTGCGTTTCATAGACACTGCATCACTTCCAGACGACGTTGCTCTTTATACAGATGATGATGAATGGTCCAGTTGGAAGATATTAGGAGACAATATACTTCACCTTCAGCTTCGAAAATGGGCCGAAGTTCTGGTTATCGCTCCATTGTCAGCGAACACACTAAGCAAGGTATTTGTGTTGTATGTTTTGCAATGCATTCATCTTTCCCTATAATAAGCTGCAGTTGCTTAGAATATTTTTGGGTGATTATCAATTCCAAATTTGCTTTAACTAGCTACTTTCACATTAAGTCACCGTATTTTAAGAACTGTGTACGGTGTCGTGTTTTGGCAGACTTCGACCATAGAAATAGAAGGCTTCTAATGTCTAAAGTTTTATCGAGTTGAATTTACTAAGTTTGTGCAGGTTTGATAGATGTCCACGACGTAGATAATCCCTTAGGCATTCAATAATTACTTTGAAGAATACTTTTAGGATGATTATCTCAACAACCTCTTTGATTTGACCTAATTACAATAACTTGTAATTTGAAAAGTTACAAATAACACCCTTGTCACTAGTTCAACTAACAAAAAAATGAAGCATAACTATGATTATGTATTATTACTGTAATTTTCCAAATGGCAAGACAGCATTGTTATAATTTTTTAAACAACCATCACTCTGTTAAATTTTCCGCCAACCAAACTAACACCACAAGGTATTATAATTTTCCTAACCACAAGAAATAATATTATAACTAAGACAAACCTTAATTTTTATGAGTTTGATTGGAAGTTGGAACACAACATTTCTTCGTATCAAGATTAGCCCCATGCATTGCTAATTTTATTCTTGTATGTGCCTTGGCCTAGATTGCCGGGGGATTATGTGATAACTTGCTTACTTGCTTAGTCCGGTCGTGGGACTATAGTAAACCAATGTTTGTGGCACCAGACATGCACCCTTCGACGTGGACAACCAATCTGACCGAACGTCAGATCAATGAATTGGATGATCTTGGGGTTTTCCTCATTCCACCAGTAACATGTAGGCTCCCTAACGGAGATTATGGAACTGGTGCAATGGGAAAGCCATCTTACATAAACTCAACTGTAAAAGACTTCATCAGATCGAAGGAGCAATCAAGCCAGAGCACCAAACCATGATTCCTCTACTTAAGTTTTTTTACTTCTACAGGGCAAGTTTTCTTACTTGTATAGACTACTTAAGCATCTCATGTTTGTAGATATTGCTTTTTTCTCTGAATTCTGCTATGCATGCAGTCGAAAGTTTTTGGAATGCTGATAGAAACTAGAATAGGCATAATGGTGATTTCACATGTTACTGAGGAGTATAGCATGAGGATAGGAAGCTGTTATTACTTGGTGTTAAAAATGTAGACAGATGATTTTGACTTGCAAAATATGAGATGAGTTGTGTTCAAGCAATCCACACTAATAACCACTCTGGGTTTTTATTGTAACAATTCCCAGTCTAATTTTGCGCGGATAGAGCAGCAGATAACAGAGTTTTGGCTTTTGAGTAGCCTTCGCTTCTGGAGAACAAAGAAGAACAAATATAGACACAAGCAATAGAAACACTTGTTTGTCCCCTTTTTCACCTTAACTTTTTCTATGTTTCTGAATGTCCATACGAATCCTCATCTTCATCATGCTTCCTCTTCTGAAATTACAAAACAGTTTCAGACACACGTGATTTGAAGATTTAAATACAACTAGATAAAAAATAAGAGCATCTAATACATCAAGAAATTCATTAAAATCTAGAAATAATTACCTCTATACTCCCTGAGGTTTATCATAATTATCAAAATACCTTTTACAATATGATTCACCTAACGCAAAATTACAATGACACCCCCTAAACGTATGCAAATTTCAGTTACACCCCTAAACGTATGCATATATTACAACTACATCCCCTTATCCACTGGTCTACTTGTAATGTTTAGAATTTTCAGAAAAGTATAATGATAACAATCCAAATCTCACGGGGTGTAATAATAATTATCCAAACCTCATTGTTTTGCTAATTAGATTGAACTTAGGGGGTGTTAAGGTAATTATCCCAAAAATCTATCATAGAACCAAATTAATCTCCATGCTAAATTGTTGAAACTTAGTTCGTTACTTAGCCAATGATATCATGGGAAAACATTTAAAAAAAAAAAAAATAATTGCATTCTACCAGTTTGCTTGACGAAGCAGCTGGTATTGTATATGTATATTTCTTTTCCATACCTTCTCATGATATCTTCTCGATCGGCCATAGTTATAACCAGTATAACTATGACTGCTTTTTTCTTCGTTTTTGTCCTTGTAACTTCGATGTTTATGCCAATGCCTGTGCTTCTTGTGCCCTTTGTGTTTGCCTCTTTCCCTGTCCTCATGCTTTTCATGCATTTTCTCCTTGTCTTTAGACTCACTTTTAGATTTCCAAGCAATTGGAGTGCCCTTCTCAGACTACAGATAATCACAAGACTACGGATCAGTGCTTCAATAGGGCACAATATATAGTGAAAGTAAAACTCAAAAAGTCTCTGAGCCTCAAATTCCGAAGTTAACAACGCAAGGAAAAAGAAAAAAAAGAAAATAGAAAAAAGAAAAAAGAAAATTCATTAGACTGCACAAACTCATGGAGTCGAAAGTACTCACAGAAGGAAGGTCAACTGGATCCGTTTCCATTAGATGAAAGGCTTCCTTCAGGATATCCAAGTCAAAAGGTTGTATATGTGTATTAGTTCCTTTCGATGAATGTGTACTTTGAATGAGTTGGCCCAATTCCATCCCCTCCCCTTTTCTAATTTCTGTGTCTCCAACTACATCATGGAGGTAGTGCGTATCTGAAATTGACTCTGGAAGTGACCTCTTGCAAAAGAACTCATAGTGAGGCAACAAACCGGAGAGACTTATGTAATCAACATCTCCCGTAAGTTCACTTGGCCCTGACCAAAGTTGATTTGAAGTATTAGCTGAATTCAAAAAATAGATGTGAGAATTGAAATACCAATTTCTCTTCAGTAAAGCATATACCGCATATGAATTATCGAGTCTAAATTCAATTAAAGAAGAATCGAGATTAATAAAAGGGTGGTCGGCAGAAACTCAGTACTAACAGCATTGAATTTCACTTTCGAGAAAGCAAATGAAGAGTGTTTACGTCAAAACCAAAATGAAAGCCAATCAAAACTGATTCTTTTCGAATTAGTTTCAAGATGATTTTTGAAAAACAATTGGTCTGGATTTGTTTGCGGATCAAATTTTAAAATCCGACCAAACCAAAACTAACCAATGTGCGCATATGTATATGTTATACTATGAATATGCCATCATAAAACCCAACCCATAGTGACGCATTTAGTGCTAAATTGAACTTTTAGTGCTAGTTATCTTTATGTTCTATAAAAACCATCATTGGTCATGTGATCGAAATCTAAACAAAAACATCTCATGGACTTGTACAACAAACAACTAGGTTTCTAGTAGATTTACTTTACATTGTGTGTGTGTTCTCTAACTGATTGAACCGATCCAATCCAAGCCACCTTAATTGGTTCTAATGGGTTTGGATTTATAGAAAAAACCAATCCAACCTAGTAAGCTATATATAGTTTGAACCATATGGATTTTTGCTCCAAAACCTATTCAAACCAAACCATGAACACCCCTTCATGATAGCACGTACTAACAGCCTGAAGAAGAAGATTCTCAACCTTTTTTTTTTTTTTTTCAAAGATAAAAAAGCAGTTCTATCATCAACTGGACCGCCAAGTAAAGCAAAATTGTCACCCGACATTGTTGATATAGCTACCAATTCCACCAACAATTAAGTCTAACCGCCCCATCAACCTCCCTTCTTCTGAATTTAATTTCATTTCTGAGAAAAAATGGATCCAACAAAAGTGCAACTTGATTCTCATACGTAAGCTCTAATCAACTACATGAAAGAATCCTTCCTGATTTTTGCAATCAATTCATTAACTTGAAGGAGATATTTCCACCATTAGAGAGGCTGGATCACACATGTCATTATGCAATTCAATTAAATAGAGCCAACAAACCAATACCAAATGGAAAACTACCATAAAGTACATAAGGAAGACCATAGGATAGTCTCTTTTTATTAATCATTAAATTGTACATAAGGAAGACCATAAGACTTGCTGAAATTGATCTATATCACAAATTCATTTAGATTGCATTTTCCCATTAAAAAAAACAAAAAACCCAAGAAAATTGATAGATAGGCATTCAAAAAACTCAGACGGTAATAAGCTTCATAAAAAATCAGTCTTACCTTCTGCAGACTTCTTGTGATCAGAATCCATCAGTCATACAAAAGTAGCATGATACATTCTACAGACTGCAACCAAGCAGAGAACAATCAGCAACTGTGTAAATCAGTATTCTTCATTCCCAATGCTTAATACATTTCAACAACAATACCATGAATAAAGAAAACCCACGGTAAGAAATATTAAAAACAGCACTATTGTGGTAAAAAGTAAATACCAGCAAAGTTCTGATAAGAGGAGAACGGTTGAATATTCATTAAGGGAGAAGTCTTGGATATGGATTAGAAAGAAGTGAATCAATCAAAAGGGTGAAAAGGACAGTACAGAGGCAAAGCTGAATGGTTTCTGATCCCAAATGACATAAATGCATAAAGAGCTGAAATGGAAGGAAAAAAGTGGTCAAATGCCTAAAAAGCCAAAACAAAGTGTTGAAAATGGACAAATTTTCTGTTTCCTTCTCTTTGTCATGAGTTTAAAGAGTTGGGTCATAGCACAAGCAAAATCCTAACAACCACCTTTCCTTGTATTACTAAAAGTTCGGTAAATCACAAAAAAGTCAACTGGATTTCATGAACAGCATAAAACTTTTTTTTTTTTTTAAACAACATTTAGTCCTGTAATTTTAAATGCTTTTGTTATATGGAGTAATACAGTGAAATGTGGTCACACAGGATGACTCCATAAATTTTCAAAAACTCATTATGGTTCTAGAAAACGATGAAAGGTGTTTCACGGCATCAACTATATCTTTACATCAACGGACGTTACAAAGTGCAAGCTGCGAGATAGCCATGGACGGAGCTTTCAGCACACAAATTGACTAAAGTTCGGTCACCCAGTTAAGTAGAAGATTTAAGGTATTGTTCAGATAACAATCACAAGTATTTGATCTATTGCATATATCACATTAACTTAGAGGACAACAAAGCTTCAAGGTGCATTGATCAATTCAATGAACAAACACTTACGACAGACTGAAATAAAGAAGACTTCTGCTTGATCCCTCTCTAATGAGGGGAATTAATTAAAAAAAAAAAAAATTGAAACCCACGCCAGCGCCACATATCTAAGTGCAGGCTGATAATATCAACTCTGCAGCGCATGTTGCAACTATACCAAGAAGAATAATTAATGAATGTAAAACCAAAAAATCTCCAAATTCAACGAGGGAAAATCATGAGACAATAAATGCACTCATAGCGAAAAAATCGGGTTTCCCTCACACAAAATCATTTAATACCAATGCAAGAAACTCATAGAAAAAGGAAGAGTATAAATACATCTTTTACGTAAATAAATGGCATGGCGAATTACTGGGGGGAAAAAAACACATAAATTGATTGAACGAGTGCTCGTACATGACGACGGTTTCTAGGGTTCTTGATGCCGATAAAAAATCTACAAGGAATAACTGAGAAAATATGACGATTCTACATTTATAGTAAAGCCAAATTTCTTGCTCTGCCCCCACCTAACAAGCAAAATGACTTAAATACCCTTTCATTAATTAAACAACTCGAATTGATTACAAAACTCAAACAGACCACAACATCTAAGAGAGGGAATGCAATTTTTAGACAAAACATATAAACAAAACTTGTGCACCAATCTACCAATTTTGGAAAGAACTAAGCTCTACAAGAAAGTTGAAGGTAATCAATCGGTTTAAGCTCTCCAAGGACAATTTGCAGCTGACTTACCTAGAAGGTACTTTGACTAATCTTTCAAATCCCGCTTAAGCTCCCCCTCAAAAATCCAAGTACATTTTGCAGCTGACTTACCTCGAAGATATTTTGAGTAACCTTTCAAATCGCGTTTAAGCTCCCCCTCAAAAAATCCAAATACAATTTGCAGCTGACTTACCTAGTCACTTCACTACAAGATACATATCTCCCCCTGTAGAGCTAGCTAGTGTTGCACACAAATGTTTGCTTGAAACAATTTCTAGGTCGCTTAGGGTACTATGGTACGATGCAAGCGTGCCGATGCACATGTGTGCCCGTACACAAAAAGTTAATCAAGGAAATAAAAGTGCAAGTGAGTGAGCGCGCACCTTGAATCATGGGCTTCTTCAAACAATTGACTGAAGTGTAGCAAACAGATACCTTTGAGGTTCTATGCCTAAAAGACCTAAGGTCTTCAAATAATATTAAGCAGGTTTGTCATTTAGGATTCATTAAATAATACAGAGAGGATCTATGCAATTCCTCTCGAACTGAAAAACACTCAAGCAACATGTAAGCTAGGCTGTAACAAGTCAACGTGAAACAACATCTGAAACACAATTAATTTGAGCGGAAAGGAAACAACTGTTAAAAAAAAAAAAAGAGTTGTGTGTGTTAAAAAGTGTCCCCAACAAGAATATATCCGTCGTGTTTGTTGATCTCCTATAGTTTCTGGACTCTCTCTGTATCTTTCTGGCCTTCCCATGGTCTGAGCATCTATCACCCAGAGGGGCATCCTCTGATTGGGTCTTTTACTTCCTTCCCCTATGGCTTATCCACCATCAGTGACCTAGGTTTAAAGTGCACTATTGATTCAAATTGTTCTTAACATTTATTCCCATAAGCACTGTGTTTTCAACCTGCCAATCTACAAAACACGGTAAAGTTCTTATGAGAACAATGCATCCTTTAGGCTAGTTGGGATAGGTACAGTCAGGATTAAGATACATGATGGCATTGTGAGTCTTGATACGACTTGAAAAAACATGATATTCCCAAAGCACACTAGAAGAAATGACCGCAAGTATTAGACTCGAGGTGGTGTATTCAGGTTTCCAAATGCAGCACACTTGCTGTGATAAAGGGAGACACTGAGAAAGATATAATGATCTATTGGTACTGCTGCCCTTTTTTCACCAAATCTTGATACAAACATTGCCAAAATTAAGGCATTGAGAAAGATACCAAAAGTCTCCATAACCTCCGCATTCGATGAATTCATTGTCTTCACCCATTTAGCACTTTACATTGAACCAAACCACATAAATCCTATGCTCGTTAATTTTGTTCTCCAATAATTTCCTGTTATTTTCTTGTATTGTGAGGTTTATTTCCGAACAAATATCTTTTTTTTTTTTGAAAGACCGAACAAATATCATTTGAATGTATAACAAATGATCCCAAGAATTGCTTTAAGACCAACGGTATAGCTGTCATAAATGTAATAGGAGTGTTTTACCACCCAAAGAGCATTCCAGCCACTAGTATAAAATCTTAAAAGGAGTTATGCCCTCATCTCTATCTCATGGTAGCCACTTAGTAAATCCACTTTAGATAATTAATTGGACCCAACCAACATACATATCGTCAAGCCATGGAGAATGGAACCAATTCCTCATGCTGATCTGTTGATGGCACGACCATCCACACACATTCATTATGATCCATCCTTTGTTGGTGTCAATAATGCTGGCACTCTTTTCCTATATGGTCATCTATGATAATCTAATCTACAATCTCATAATGATTTCACAATCTTCAAAGATTCTAGGTATAGTGGAGATACTGGTTGGTTTCTTTTTTAACAAATTTGGATTATCTTATCACCGATAATCTACATGAGTTTGCCATTAAGAGCCTGTAGAACATAACGTGTGTCCTACTTTGTCTACAGGCTTTATACTTGTTTTCCACTTCAAGTTTCCTATGTGTCCCACTGGATGTTAGATGTTAGATGATGGATGTCTAATCGAACTATGTGGTTCTACGTTGATAAATCAGATATCTCAACATTCAGCTGATTATTAAACACGGTCATCATGGCATGCCACAAATTTGAAACTCAATCACTAACTAACTCAGGCACGCATGTGTGCAATAGCTTTTTGTTTATGCATGCCTAAAATCTGCATACACGGAGAAGGTGTGAGAGGCTAATATCAAGTTGCCTTCACTTGGTCAGTAATTAATGAGTACTAGATTAAGGATTTTAAACCTATCAATCACTTATTAATCTATGGAAAGCTCTATTTTACGGAACACATAATGCAAAAGGAATTTTCAGCAAAATCAGTACTTGCCTTTCAAAAAGCTATCCAGCTTGTGGCTTTTCTTGCTATTATAGGCCCCATCTTTTGCGGATGCTTCTCGAAGATCAATTTCAGAAATTATGAAGCTAAGTGCTGCTTAATTGGCTTGGGTCTCAAACTCTCAATAGGCTCACAAACAGGTCCCATTGGCAGTAGAGGCTATGAAGCTGATGCATGAAAGATTGTTATAAAGCCAGATCCAAGATTCATCATTCTCACTGTCATCTAACCAGGTGGGCAAAAGAAACAAATGAAGCATTTCCGGAATTCCAAATTTTACTGCAGGAGAAAGTTGAGACAAATTAGATTACCAGGAAAAAATAAAATAAGTCCAAGTGCCCTATTTACTCATGTTGAAAGAAATAGTAAATTCAAGCATTATGAAAAAGAATTCCTATTAAGTAATTCTTATATTCCCCAAGGCTCAATCTTGGTTACCGTAAGTAGTAAATTTTCCTACTACAACTATCATATTAAAAATATCTTCACCTTCATGCCATTGCTATATATATATATATATAGACACACACATACATGTGTCCATAACCCATCATTCTTTACACCTGAACACTCATTTGCAGCTCTAGAAACGAGCAAATTCTTTGTCATCCTAAATAAGCATTTAAACAGAAAATTCTAAAAACAAACTAGTAAGGAAGAAAATATGGTGTAAAATCAAACATTGAGGGGGAAAAAAAAGACAGAAAGAAAGAAAAATCAGCAATAATTAGAACATATACCTGAAATCTGCAACTCCTCGAAGAAAATTTTTCCTCAAGTAGTAGCAATCCCCAGTTTCAGAGATTTCTCTCTGTAAAACGAATTCAGCTCCTACCTCGAGCAACTCAATGTACTGTTCACATTCTGAACTGGGGTTATCATCCACCGCTAAACCCATTACCCCTTTATTTTCACAAATCCACTGCTTTCAGCGGCAATTACTGTACCTCCAAGATCGAATCAGTCACATTTCCTCCTCCTAAAAGACTAAGGCTACTGATTGACACTCATATTTTGCAGCTCAAAACAACAGGCACGTACAACAATTGTTGTTTTTCTCCATTGTTTAAGACTACGGTTATCCTGAAGACCCATGCTTTCAACAAAGCCTAAAGATGAAATTTGAAAGTTACTTTTAAACTGAAATTGTGAACACCCCGGATCGGGGAATTGCTAAAGAAAGGCCCAGGCTCCGATAATATGAAGGCTTTCAAGCCGACATGGGGCTAAGAAACCAAGAAATGCTGGACAGCGAGAGAGAGAGAGAGAGACAGTGCCCTAAATAAATATTAGAATCGTTAGCACTTGCACTGTACATTAGATACAATTTCATATGGAGTAAATTTTGTATGTAAAAATTATTATCGAAGCCCGAAAGATCTCCCCTGCAATCCCCATCTCTCGATTTAATACTACTGTTCATTTTCTAATTTTGATTCATAATTAAATACATATACGTCAAAATTGAAATAGTTTTCTCCATTTCCGTATTACTCGAAGCCCAACTCGTAATCAATTCAATTAATTAACAAATAATAAAACGGAAAGTCATATTTACCATCACTAAAGTTTGAATCAAGCTGCCAATAAACTTTGTCTCGATAGTGAAGAGAAAACCCCATAATCAGTAACCACTTACCAAGAGATAAGGAATTCAAATCTATTTTCTTACTAAACAATAGCTATTTCTCTATATGCTTAAATTATTATTTGTTAATTATTGTATTTGATATTGATCTAGATAGTAATTAATATATTGATTTAATTATATAATGAAATTACTCTTTTTGATAAAATAACATTACCTCCTTTTTGACCCTTTTCATAGGGAGGTACAAATTCAATTATCATTGGTAATGCGTGATCTTTTACAACAT
>JACFYI010002230.1:4390822-4412409 GCA_014898755.1 Handroanthus guayacan
AAAACCTTCATATGCTAATCTGAGGACCAAGATATTACATAATTCCACAGCCAGCACCTACCTCAACCTATTCTTTTGACTAGCAGATTATACTACATTCAAAAGGAGAATTACACCAAAAATCAGTAACTCGTATGCATGAAGTCTTTAAGAACCAAAGAATGAGATCAGTTTGCTCCTCTTCTTCTTCTTCTCTTCCCCCCACTGCCTTCCAGAACTGCTACAAGAAATATGAGAGCCATTGTTACAACACAGAAAAGCCCATTCTCAGCATTTATGCCTTGGAGTCCAAGTGAAGCCCCGCAGAGGAAAAGTAATGCTAATGTGAAACAAGCATCTAGATGAAAAAAACTATTCATTAAACAAAAGAATTAAAAAAGACGCATACGTGCTCAAGCAGAAAACATCACATGACACGAACTATTTTCCATGTTGTTTAAAGGAAACTGCTTAACAAAGACAATAATGGTGAATCAATATTTTGAATGGATGAAATCTGGTGTACAATGTCACATTCTCCCTCAAACTGCCCAAAGAAAAGAAGAAAGATCAAGGCAGAGCTCTATGTGGCTGAAGAAGAGATCTCTTTTCTTTTACAATTCAATTTAAGGATGGGAAGATTGAGCCCTGAGAAATTACAATATGACTTGTTGTACCAGAGATGAAAAGGACCGAAGGAAAATGAAAAACAGCGACGAAGGGTTCGGTAGGGGTACAAGATATCTCAGAGATGGAAATATTGAAAAATAAATAACGAAAGGAAAGCAACATTACTGAGAGAAGGAAAAATCATGGAGAAAAGATACTGCAGAGAGCAAGAAAGATAATAGAGAACAATGAGATAAAGAAAAATTTAAGATCAGGGCTTATCCGTGCAGCCATAGATTCGAAAACAGGTGCCCACACCCGCTTTAAGGGAACAAAACAAGGAGCTATAACAAAATGTTAATCAATTTAATATATGTTTACTAAATTGGTCACTGTAAGGTGATTCCACCACTACCTATTTTTCATTTTGTTATTCTTGCACTTATACTCACGTGACTCAGGTTGAGCCTATGAAAGTAATATCCACCAACTCATGCAAAAATCAGCATAGAACACCATGTCATTAGAATCAAGAAGATAACCCACGGTGAGAAAAATAATCTTTTTTTTTTTTGGGTAAGTGTGAGAAAAATAATCTTACTACTAAATGATTTTGTACCTTGGGTAATTTGACAACAGTAAGCAAGGAACCTCACAAATTCTCAACTGCAACACTGACGGCAAACTTAAAAGACCAAGCAGCACTCAGCCTGCAACCTTTATTGCTCACATCTCGTCAATCTTTGCTCTTATGCTGCATAAATGTCATGTTGTAAGATGCAGTACTCAGCCGAGCATTAAAAAGCAAAATGGAAAGTTAAACAATGACAAAAAGCAGATAACAATAAGCACGATATTTCATGAAATGCAAAAGAGTTTAGTAATAGTAAAAGAAACACTCCAGCTATCCTATTTTTACCTAGCTTTTCTTGTGCTTCTCCATTTCGTTGACATCATCATCCCTTACGGGCTTCCTATTCTGGAAATATAAAATATTTTCAGACATTTGAATTAAAGATCTAAATGGGAATTACCAGAACAACTAATATATCAAGGAACACATATATTTTATAGACAATTAAATATCCGTGCTAAATTTTTTAAATTTCATTCATTCACTCACAAAGAGCGTATGTCCATATATGTCGTGCAGCTTAAAATGGCAACCTATGAAAGCAGAATGTCATGGAGTAGTAAACATAAAAAATAGGCAACAGAGATTTGTGGCACTAAATAATTGATGTCTTTTAAAAATTTGAATTCCACAATATTGCTTGACAAGCAGCTAGTATATAATATACCTTTTCAACCTTCTCATGATGTCTTTTCGAGTGGTCAATGCCAGAATCATGATGGCCATTTTTTTCTTTTTTCTTCTCCTTGTCTTTATCTTTATTTCGATCTTTATGTCGATGCTTGAGCTTCTTGTGCTCTTTATCTTTGTCCTTGTCTTTGTCCTTATGCTTCTTATGTTTTTTCTCCTTGTCTTTAGACCCACTTTTAGATTTCCCAGCAATTGTAGGAGTGCCCTTCTCAGACTATAGAGAATTACAAGACAACAAATCAGTGCTCCCATTCTGGCATAATTATGCAGAAGGAAAACTCAAAAGAGTTCAGTTAATGAGCCAACTTTTCAATCCAAGTTAAGAATTCAAAAGGATGATTGTTTGAGCAGCTAAATAATGAACTAAAACTCAAAATCAGATAGCACTCACGGAAGGAAGATCAACTGGAGCCGTTTCCCTCAGTTGAAAGGCTTCTCCAAGAATATCTAAGTCGAAAGGTTGTATACGTGCATTAGTTTCTCCTGATAAGGATGTAGGTTGAATGAGCTGGCCCAATTGCATCCCCTCCCCTTTTCTAATTTCTGTGTCTCCAACCACATTGTGAAGGTAGTGCGTATCTGAAATTGATAAGGGAAGTGACCTCTTGCAGAAAAAATCATGGTGAGGCAACAATCTGTAGCGACTTAGGAGATCAACTGCACCTGTAAGTTCTCTTGACCCTGCCAACAAAGTTTTCAATCAATTGAATTGATAAAATAGATGCAAAAGCAGAAAATACCAACTTTCTTTGGTAAATGCATATAATGAATATGCAACTATCAAGGTAAAAGTCCAATTAAAAGACTCCAGATAGGAATCATTTGAAGAAATTAAGTAATGAGAGCACTGTATTCAACTTTCAGAAAGATTCTCTACATTCATTTTTCATTTTAGTAACTATTTCTTCTAAACCAATTTACATTGGCTGAGCGACCAAGTAAAGAAAATTTGTTTCACGACATTGTTGGTTGAGTCAAAAATTCCAGTAAGAAATCCAAAGTCCAACTCCCTCAACAATTTCCCTTCATGCCTTCCAAATTTACTTCCCACCTCTGAGAACAAAATGTTTCCAACAAGGGCGCACGAATTGGTTCTCATAAGTGAGCTCTAATCACTATATAAACAAATGTTAGGTTTTAGCTTTTCCTTCATCATCTTGAAGGAAATCTATCTACCAGTAAAAACATCAATTAAATCATCATCTTTGATAGTAACTGGCACATGAATACCGTGGGAAAATTACCGTAAGGAAGAGCACGAGACAGCCCTTGTTTATTAATATTAAATCCTAGTTGACAGTCGAGATCCACATTTCCATCACCCGCATTATTCCAACAAAATATGAGCATTATTAAATTTGACCTATACCACAAGCACGTTAATGTTCATTTCTTTGAACTGATTTTCCAAAAAGCTGACAACCTGATAGATGAATGAGACATCCAGACAAACTCAGATGGTAGTCATCTTTGCCAGTCTTACCTCTTCCAAACTTCTTGTATTCAGGATCCATCAATCAGAGTTTGACACAAAAGTAGCACATGACACACAGAAGTTATACTGCAACCAAGAAAAGAAAAATTGGCAACTGTTAAGCAGTGTTTTTCAGTTGGAAAGCAACAATGTCAACCAGGTTCATAAAAATCTGAAGAGGGGACAATGGTTGAATATTCATTAAGAGAAAAAGGCATGGCATATGGGTTACAAAGAAGGATATCGGTCAAAAGGATGAAAAAGTGAGTACAGATTCAAAGTTGAGCAGTCACTGATCCCAAACCACACAAGTGCCTAAAGAATTGGTATGAACATGAAAGGTGTCTGCATCTAAAATCAAAAAAAGCATTGAAAATGGACAATTTTGATTTCAAATCTTCTCCCTTTTCATGAATTTATAGAGTTCATTCATAGTACAAGCAAAAGCCTAATAAATCAGCTTTCCCTATATTACTAAAATTTTATTTATATCACATAAAAATCGATTGGATTTCAAGCCTAACATAAAATCCTAAGAACAGTACAGTGAAACATGTCCATACAGGATGATTCCATAAAGAGCCAAAAATTATTATGCTTACAGAAAACGAAGCAGGTGGTTTACATCTTCCCTCACTTTGCGGAATTCAAGATTTAGAGATAGCTTTAGGTATACATACTTAGAGTACGGCCACCCAGCTAGCTTGACATTCTAAGGTCTTGTTCAGAAACAGACAAGAATATTGCATCTGTTACAATGTCAAATTAACCTACGTTCTGTAAAGAAATGTGATGGCAGGAAATTTTAAAGTGGATACTAAAGAACAATTTTTATTAACTTAAGGTGGTTTACAGGTGTATGTATATGCATACACACTTCAAGACCTCACTTTACATGCCTACTCACTCTTCTTGGCACTAACTCACTATGCTACTGCTCTCTATTTATTTGCTATAGCACTCTTAACTCCTCACTTTATTTCTCCTGATCTGTCTTGACTTTGTAGGCTTCCCCCTTGCTGCCAACTTCTTACTTGTGCTCTCTTTTGCCACTTTTCTTGTCTTCCATTAAATCTAACCTTATTTGGTCTTGCAATCTTTTGATCTTTTTTACTATTTCTTCGCCCGTTGAAAAGAGCCTTCTCCTCTCCATTAATTGAGACTTTAGACATTTGTTTATCTAAGGCGTCTTGATTTGCTAATATATTTTTTAATTCAATTAAAGTAGGCTCTTTGGGCCAGCCCCAGGTTGCTGGGACCACACTGAGAAATTCGGGTCACAACCCATGAACTATAATTCTTCTCATCCTATTCTCAATAATCGGTTTGGGAATCTAACTTGGGAATCTCTTGACATAAAGATTTGACTTTGGTGAAGTATTCACTCATCAACAAGTCTCGCTGCAAGATTGACATTAACTCATTCTCAACCTGCTGCAACTCGGCATCATTGATCCAAGGAAATATACCTGAAAGGGTTTCCCATGCTTCCTTATGTGTTTTGGTGTCCGTGATGCGGTAAAGTAAGTCATCCTCCACGGCTATAAAGAGAGCATACAAGGCTTTTCTAGTTGAAAACCTTCCATTCATCGACATCGCAAATTCTGCCATTGTGATTTGGTGAACCCCAGCCAAATAAACTTGATCCCCAATCGATTAGCTTGGCTTCACAGTCCTTGACTGCGTACCGGCTGCACCATGATGCAACTTAAACTTGAAACTAAACACCTTAAAAAAGGGAAGGGTCCCCGACCACCTGCTCTGATGCCACTTGTAGATGGTTGTTTTGTTAGGCCAAATACAACCAAGGAAATCAGCTTGAAGGGATCCTTTACTCTGAACTCTAACTCCTCATAAAACAATTGGTGTGCTTTCCCAAACTGACAACTTGTATACATTACATTGTCTCATACATCCAATTGAGGAAGTTCCTTGAGCATAGATTTCCCCGTCATCACCTTCAACTTGAGGTAGCTTACGTGTCCCAACCTTGCATACCACAAATCTACTGTTTCATTGCTTCTAGTTTTGTCGATGTAGGCTTCTTGAGCTTACATCACATAGATAGATTCTATTTTTCATCCCTCCATAAAGGGTGTACTTGAGGCTTAGATATATAGTCATGTCACCGAGCCCGAACGCTGCATGATCTCCTAACACTATGATACCGACAATAAATTCTTTTTCATACCTAGTACATGATAGATATTTTGCAAGTGCACTTGCCATTAATACTGTCACTGTCTTCCCAATATGAGTGATTGACAACTTGGAATTATTAGGTATGAGAAAGACTCGCCCTTCTTCATATTTGGATATGCTTATCAATTTCTCCTTGTCTCCTCTTGTCATATGATTAGAACACCTAGAATCCATGATCCAATTATCATTATAGTTGATCATGTTTTCACTTATTATAATGAATGCAGACTCCTCTCCTATGCAAGAGAACATCTAATGCTTTGACAGTGAAAGATGCTTGAAAATCCCATTCTTTCTCACTCTCATTTTGAGGGTGTGAAGATGTCTCGATATTTTCTTCCTCCTGTTTATATCGAAAGTCTCGTACGTAGTGATTTTTCCCTCCACAGATGTGGCATTGATTATTTTTTGTGACACAATTTTATTTTTTTTTATTTTTTATTTTTTGAAGTATCTCTTCCTATTCATAGTAGAGCAAGGTCCGTACAAATGGTAGATTTTTCCTTCATCAATATCGGTGGAGAAGCATGCAATGTTCAAGACTTTTCTTCTCAAAGAAGACTCAAGAAAGTTCCTTAGTTACTAATTTTTTTACTTCAGTAAATTTGTGGCTATTTTAGAGCCTCCCACTAAAGAAGCAAGAACTCATCTCTCAAAAATATCACATGATTAATAATAATAATAATAATAGTAATATTTAAAATGGGAGACGATAATTTGCCGCAATAAAAAATCAGAAAAGGAACTTTCTTGAGTCTTCTTTAAGAAGAAAAGTCTCGAACATTGCGAGCTTCTCCACTGACATTGATGAAGGAAAAATCTACCATTTTGTACTGACCTTGCTCTACTATAAATAGTATGAGATACTTCAAAAAATATATATTACATTGCAACAATAATCAATACTATATCTGTGGAAAGAAAATAACTACGCACAAGACTGTCAATATAAACGGGAAGAAAGAAATATCGCAACATTTTTATACTCTCAAAATGAGAGCAAGGAAGAATGGGATTTTCAAGCATCTTCTGTTGTCGAAGCATTAGATGAAGAATCGACTAAGGAGGTGGCATTCTTTTGCATAGAAAAGGAGTTTGTGCTCATCACAACAAGTGAGAACACGACCAATTACGATGATGACTGGATCGTGAATTCCGGTTATTCCAATCATATGGCAAGAGAAGACAAGGAGAAACTAGTAAGCATGTTCAAATATGAAAAAAGGCGAGTCATCATCACGACTAATAATTCCAAGTTGTCAATCACTCAAATTGCAAAGACAGTAATAGTACTAGCGACAAGTACACTTGCAAAATATCTATTATGTACTAGGTACGAAAAGGAATCTATTGTCGGTATCACAGCTAATAACATCAGGCAATTATGTAATATTCGGGCCCAATGACATGAGGGTATATCCAAGCCTCAAATTGATCAACACACCCCTCGTCAAAGGATAAAAAGTAGAATCCATCCACGTGATGTTAGCTCAAGAAGCCTATCTTGACAAAACTAGAAGTAATGAAACAATGGATATGTGGCATGCAAGGTTGGGACAAATAAGCTACCTCAAGTTGAAGGTGATGATAAGGAAATCTATGCTCAAGGGACTTCCTCAATTGGATGTCCGAGACAATATAGTGCGTGCAGGTTGCCGGTATGGGAAAACACATCAACTGCCTTACAAGGAGTCAAAGTTCAAAGCAAAGATCAGCTCAAGCTAATTCACTCGGATGTATTTGGCCCAGTAAAACAATCATCTACACATTCTAGGATGACATTTTAAAGGTGAACATTTGAAGTAGATTCTGTCACAAACTAAATGGCGCCTAAGGATGTCTGTTCTCTACATTATTTTCCTCAAACACTACAACCTTCAGCTCTCAACCAACAAAAATTAAATAAAGGCTGGAACTTGGCAATCAAACACATTTCATTATGAACATGATGATCAGTTGGTATTTGGTAGTGCCACATCATTACCTCAAATTAACACAACTGAAACCAGAATATATTGGAGAAGAAAAAAATCTAATACAATGAAAGCAATTCCACGTAAATAAAAGAACGAAAAAAAATAGAAATTTTGCATGCACACCTTCACTGAACGAGCATAGAAATTGGATTCGTCGACAAGTTTCCGAGCGGTCGCCGTCGCCGTCGCCGTCGCATAAACCCCTCGTCAGCTCAAGTTTCGCAAGTACTTTCAGCTTAAATTCAGGCTTCAAATCTCACGTGGACATGGAAAACTTAAGAATTGTGGAATTAAGGGGAGAAATTGGAGGAAATTGAGGTGTGAGATGTGCCAAATGGGTATGGGGTGCAGGTCAATCTCAGAATGTGGGGCGGGTGAAGAGATGAACTTCATTTCAGTATAATACCTATATAACTATTTATAGTATTATTGTTATTCAATTCTCTCTTAAACCTTGCTAGTGTCGTTTGAGTAATTCTATCGTATTAGGAAACCATGTATCTGGCAGAAATCACATTATTACCCTAATCGATATTTGTTTTACGTCTAGTCTTAATTTCTAATTTTAGAGTTTAAATTATCACAAAAAATAAATTTAAAAAAAAAAATTGCTTCTTCACTTGCAATTAATTTTTTTTTTCATTTTACAATCCACATAAAATTATATAAAATCCATGTAGCAGAACAACCCTGGGTAGAATCATAAGGGTATTATCTTTTAGAATATATATCCTTGATGAATATTTTTCAAACAACTATATTTTGCCATTTGTTTCTTCTAATCTAACGTAAATATACTTACTTGTAAGCAATGATTTTGAGTCACTCACTTGAAATTTAAATAAAAAGAATTTTATTAATGAATAAAATATTTTTAAAGTACTCGCCAATATTACCTATATTAAATATTAATAACATAATTACTGAAATCTTTTTTTTTTTTTCAAAAGTGAAGCCGTATAAGAATACATAAAATCAACCAACTTTGCAATTACAACATGAACGTGTTTTTCATAGATAGATGATAGATCCTGTAAGGTATGATGATAATCGAGTCAGATTCAGTTATATACATGAGTAATTGAATTTGACTTTCAGATTACACTGATTTGACCCAAATTTCATCCATTGACATCGTTAGGTGAACCGAATTTAAGGTGAAGGCAACATATTCATGAAACATAATCAATGCGGGGATCCATTTCCAGACAACTTGTCTCTAAGATCCCTGAGAGCATTAACAACTTCTGAATCAAGATTGTGCTTCAACAATTTACCCTGCATTGAAGTCGATCTGCAAAAAATAAGAGTAACAATTAGGACATTAGAAGGTTTCAAGAATCTAATTGTCTATATGCATCGTGCAAAAATCTCACAGCCCAAAAATCATGTCTCTTAAGTAATCTTCAGGCATGGCGATGAGTTAAAAAAAAGGTATATTATTATCTCAACACCCGCATAAAATTTGACCTAATTACATAGATACCTCATGTAGTTTGAGAAATTACAATAATACGAAACACCTCCTACTGTAAATTCAAGTAATAACAAACTCAACACAGGCTGTCTGACATCACAAGTAGCCCCATGCCATGGAGTCTACTAGTAAGCTTGGCAAAAAATTACCCATACTTTCATATACTCATGGTAACACGTGAATAATATATTTATATACATATATTTTGAATTTTACCCCAGTTCTATCAAATTCAAAACCTTTTGGTATGTAATAATAAAATTTAAATTTGAACTTTGGAATATATGAAGTGACTTAAATTTGGTCAATGTCTAAATGCTCAAGTTAAAGTTTCAAACTACAACATTATTAATATGCTTTAATTTTTTAAATACTTGTTTAACGTAATATCTGAAATTTGCAGTCCCTTTCATTAGTTTTGCATTGTTAAGGCCTGAATGGTGTTACGTAAATTGCAAAGTACATATTAATATTACTTCCAGAAACATTTTAAAATATTCCAACAAGCCTTCGCCTAAGGGCCTTACTCTTCAACCACAAGAACATGTTCTAAGAAAATTACCAGTTAAAATCAAGATGGACAATAGGGAGTAACCTTAGACAGAGTTCATAGCTAGTACCCCCAACCCAAAGAAAATGAAAAGAGAAAGAAAAAAGAAGAAGAAAACCAAAACATGGAAAATATTTAGTGAAGTTTGAGCATACCTATGTTCTTGCAGCATTTGCTCTACCTCCTTTTGTGAAGCTTTTATCTGCAATACACTCAAGAGTGTCAGAAAAATGGGAGACAACAGATTAACAACAACTGGGACAAACCTAACCTATATATCAGATTTACGTAAGGTATAAATACTCCACAATGATCAGATACACAAGGTTTCAGAAGCCTGCAAGTACATGGCATAGTTCTGTTAATAGCAATTACCTCAGAGACCAATGCCTTCGAACTCCACACAAAGGCTCCCTATGGAGAGGCATCACATGAAGAAAGTCTATCAGTGTCTTATTGAAAATAATCTGAAGAAATAGTCTTGGCAGTAAGAAACTGAGATAAAGCAATTGTGATGTGCCTCATGAGATAACTATTACCGAGGTTAACATAAACTTTACAACTCATCACAGGAGGTCAAGAAACCACCAGATAATCACCAAACAGAGTCTGAATTCTAAAAATCAAGGAATGGGACTAACAGACTTACAGATGTTGGTGGTTATCCAAAGACATCAAGAAGATTCATTATTGAGTCCAACAGTGTTCAGATTTCAGAACACAAACATGGATTTAGATTATATGTCAAGAAATTTTCAGTTTTTACAACTTTTAAAGAATTGATTTTGTTTGAACGCAAGCTTTGCAAAGATCAATAATAATACAACTTCAGGACAAATGCAGACATCTAACACTAAAGAAATTACTTCAATGATGAAATATTGAGGAAGCATTTTGTTTCCACAAGAGGCACAAAAAGCAATAAATTCCAAAATCGTAAGGGGAGACATACTGCTCCAAAAGCTGCTTCTTGTTGACAATGATCAGATGTCACAACCCAGACTTTTGGACAACCATCCTCCCTCAAAGCTTCAACCTAATAATAGAACAAAAAGAAGCTATCAGGGGAGAAACAACACAATTACATAAAATTCCAACAACAACCAAATATATTATCCATTAACGTATCATGTTAAAGTAAAAAGAGAAACATGCTTCAAAGTATGTCTTGATAACTCAAAATTACAACTTCTCAAACGACAAGTATCAATAGTAAAAACAATATTAGTAAAGAAACGAGAGAATGCCAAACAACCTAGCAAATATTCATTAGATAAAATGTTATAAGTCTAGTTAGCTGTTTTGAAGAGTTTTCAGACCGACGAAAGAAGCTATAGCCATAATTGAAAGGAAGACTGAGTATCATAGTTTATTTATTTTCTTGATAAATAGAATTTCAGTAGGCTGGATTATGAATCAGAATCTAGAAGCTAAGCATAAAACTTCAAGTATTTTCCTCACCTCTTTCTCAATCCATGTATCAGCAGATGTTTCACCTGAGTACACTATATCAACACTGCAAAATCATAATATCGATCTTAACATTTTTAAGCAAGCAAATACACAAATACATCAAGAGACAACTTGAATTTAATTAAAGATGAGAAGTGGAATATCAATTTCTAAAATGGACCCTAACAAATGAGGTTTTCATGTATTTTAAGAATAACGTGATATTGAAACTACTGATGCTTTCTAGCTTTAGCAGAGCCATCAAAGCTAAAAATTGGCAAATAAGGTTACATGTTATAAACAACGGTTATTTTCATATCATGTGACATGTTATAAACAATGGTATATTTTCTAACGAACACATCAGCTTAAGAGCAAGTATAGAAATGTAAAGTACCCAAAACCTGACCTTTATTGTATTTTCATAAGAACATGTAAAATAAAACAGTAAAAATTTTACTAATTGTTGAAAATTATAAAACAATTGTAAAATTACTTCAATCACAGAAGTCTCCATGGCGAAGTCCAAAGGCATCTATCAAGATAAATCAAATACTAAAACAAAAAAAGAAAAGGTAGAAAAAAGGAAGATAGATATTTAACAGGTGCACTAGAGATGAAAATGAATGATTTATGATACTCGACCACATAAAAAGTACAAAAGAAATATCCATAAACAATCGTAGAGATGTAAATGAACAGTCTGTGCATTGGGCATGGCTTTCTGGTAAGCAGAAATAAAAAGATTAATTACTAAAACCAACTGATGCGTCAAATATGGCAATATGTGGTTAAAAACAACATCAAACCAGTTATTTGCTGATGTTGAGAGAACAGGCAAAATAAAATACGAAGTAAATAGGGCTCACAATAATTTAGGTTCACAAAATAATACCCAGCAAAATTTTCTTTATGAGTTGGTAGGCCAGACATGTACGCATCAAATACAACCACCACTTTCACCTCTGTAGATGGAATACTAAAATGATGAGTAAGAGTAACAGAACCATGACTAAGATAAATGGACATCAATTTTTAACATGTTCTATCCAGAAATTAACCACCGTGAAACATGGTAGAATATTCATCATTACACCAAAAATAATTAGTCTAAATATAAAAAATGCAATCATAGGTCACAATATCAATAAATGTAAAGCTCCTTACTGTCTTTAGCCCTAGTCTAAGTAACTAGGAATCTCAGATGGGAATAAGACGCTTTAATCACCAGGCCGCTGGTGTTGCTAAATGCCCCACCACGAAGCAAGCTTTGACGAATGAGCAATCACAATTCAATTTTGGATAGAGTTACAAAACAGAACTCTGTCTGCTAACAGAAAATTTTAGCAATATATATATATATATATATATTTCTTCTCCTTTACAGTTACTACAAAATATATGAGCTACTTCCATGTCACAAGAATGTGTAGATTTATAAATGAATAATGGATGCGATACATGCGGAAATGTCTATTGTTGTAAGGGAAGAAAATTCTTAGTCCATTTACTAGTTGACGCTATCCTAATCATCTTCATATGAAACGGTTGAACCTAGGTATTACAGAACCTTTGTCGCAAACTGTTGGTGATGAGGTTAGAGGCATGACAATGCGTCGAACTTACCGCCACCAACAAATTTTCTGTAACTGTATTGAAACCAAAAGAGTAAAACCTTCAAGGACATTGACAATCCTTACACAGAATCATAAGCAAAATCTTAGTTTTATGCTTTCCTTTTACGTAGTTTTGATCTATCCCAATTTATGAGTGTTTTTTTTTTCTTTCTTTGTTTTTTTTTTGGGGTTGAGTTTTTTGACAAGTATTTGACTATTGTAAATGCTTTCCCTATGCTCCCATTACACTTGGGTGTGCGGCAATTGTCAAAAACAAGTTAAAGACCTATTTGCATCCGGATATTGGTAGCATGTTTCTCAAGCTCTTACTAAAGTGAGTGGAAGGACACTACTCAGGGATGAAAGAAACAGCAAGTCACAAACTCATAAGTGAAAATAATAACAAGTAATTATGAAAAAGATTCAGTGATTTACAAATTTGAGTTCTAGAAGAAAAGCATGATTCTCTAACAACATTTACTACATATGCCAAATGTGACAGAAGCACCATGCATGCAGTCAGAGTTCAATGCATATATAGACTTATATAACATCATTCAACAATAACAACTAAGAATGATTTAACGCACAAACCTCTTAGCATACTAAATGTTACCAGTTCATCTATCAGCTTTTGGCGAGCAATGTCAAGTCTTCCATTCATGAAATGCTTCTTCAACTTTGCCCAATAGCCACATACATTATAACCATCAACAAGCATGACAGGACTCGCAGTCCCTATGCCCTGGTTTGTGCTGTTTTGAGGAAATTAAGCACGTAAGTTATCCTTTAGATGTCGCAGAGAGCAGCAATCTGGAATGACAGGTTTTAATCAACACTAGGAGTAAAATGCATTTACTAGTAAAGGGCCAATGTAGGATCACGATAAAGCTCCGGGTCTTCCGGCATTTCATCCTTCTCTATCCTCTTTCTACGGTAACTAGTAGAAGGCCTTGGTGTGTTTGATTTTTTCGTTTGAAACTCCTATGGAGTTCCAATCAAAGCAGTTATGAACGAGGAATAGAGAAGTAATTTCAATCTCAAAACTATAAAGATCTTAGTCAAAAAGTTACCTTCCATAATCTTAGAAACCGCAAATTCTGCTTCACGTTTGATGTAATTCTGGGAGGTGGTGGGTCTGGACCCTATTAAAATGGAACCTTCACTTATTAAAGACCAAAATGACTCCACAAGAGAGATTGTTATGTCCCACCAAAGCAAGCTTTCTGCCAATAAGCATTTTCTTCACATAGTGGTTAAGACAAGTTCTTTGCCGGAAGTTATAAAGTATAGATATGAGGTATTCGACTCATTACTATCTCAAGGCTATTTATGCATCTCAGCATGCATTGAATGTAAACCGTGTAAAATTTGTTGGATAGAAATGCAGATGGATCCCATATTTCAAAATGGTGTTTCATCTCCTATTCCATGCTTTGAATACATACCGCGTGTATTAAATATTTCTTTATAAAAATATTTAATAATAAATGCAATATATGTGGCATGTATTTAAACGCATGGAATAGGAGATGAAATACTATTTTGGAATAAGTGATCCAATCCGATAGAAATGTAGCACCCTACTTCAATAACATCTAAAGTAGAGTCAAGTCAAGCACCACCATAAAATCTTGCATGCTCAGCTTGCAACAATGGATTTAACCGAAAAAATAAATACGTAAATAAATATAAATATCAATAAAATAATGTTAACTAACAAGCTTTGCACACTTCACCTTCTTTTCAATCCAAATCTATTATATGCTATCTTTCACGGCCCCTTTTGATATATGCAATCAATCATGATACTTGAGTACAAATTGATACTGTCAAGTAAATCAGCATAACAAACTGGATGAATTGATACCCGCAAGAAGCAGGAAATAAAAAGAGAAAAGAATTACATTAGGAGAAGTTGTTTGAGGTGTTCTACTCTTTTTGGCCACAATCTTGGAAGAATAGTTGTGGCGGCTGTATGCCAATGCCACAGCCGACTGTGAATTGGTTGACATGGGTTCCACAGGTCTTTCTCTGTATTACGACCGTTGTTTTTCCTGCATTCCATGTACCATTATTCCTGATTCTTATTTCTCAAGAATGTCCCTGTAAAAGAATTATTAAAATCACACTAGGAAATATGAATTTCACTTCATGGGTCTTGCAGTTTCCAAGTAAAAAGAACTAAAGGGAAATAGCAAATCCTAGTTACAACCAAAGCAAACTAACAACAAAAAATATTATAATTCTATCTTTAACGATAACGTCTCAAAATTTTACGAATTGATACTAATTAGTAAACTACCGAGTGAAAAGTCAAGTTGGAACCAGTATGTTACCAGCACAGAACTAGACCACAAATAACGAGGTGGCAATAAACAAGGAGAAGAAGAGGTTACTTATTTACAACATTTAACCATTAATCAAGCCTAAAAGGTAATTACTGGCGCTGACACTACAAACTTGAATGTCCACTTGGAAATTTAAATAAAAAAGAAAGAGCTACTAAATTGGCACAAGTGCAACTATAGATTATTGAAGGGGAAAAGAAAAAATGACTACAATGAAGCCAATTCACTGCAATAAAGTAACAAAACAAAGAAAATTGATGATTTCACATGCATGCCTTCGCCGAACGAGCAAATAATTTGGGCTCTCTGAGAAGTTTTGAAGCGATCTCCACCGCAAAAACCCCTCGTCAGCTTACATGTCGCAAGAATTTTCAGCTTATCAGGCTTTGCATTTCACGTGGGACATGGCTATTGAAGAATCGTGGGTTTGGAGCGGCTTGAAAAGCTTGTTAATGGAGGAAATTCGAGAAAATGGAGTGAAAATTGAGGGGTGGAAAGGGACGAGAGGGCATCGCGTGTTGGCGAATCTGGTGAAATTACATGTGGCAGCCCTGAGCCCTCTATCTTGTGCGCATAGGTTGGAGAATTTCATTTTCATACTCCAAACTTTGATTTATTTGCAAATATATCCCTAAATTTTTTAATTATATTATTAAAATTTACTATCGATTTTTTTTTTCTTTTCCATTTTTGAGAAAGCAACTGTTACAACTATATATCAAAGTCATTACGATCAAATGCATAAATTAAATATAATTCAAATTTTTTAAATTACTATTCGATGGATAAATACTACAATATAGTTAACATTAAAAGAATGAAATGGCATAATGAGATGACAGAACGAGAATTTGGACACTGCAAAAAAGAGATGAGCTAATACATGTATTGAGAGGGGAAGAGCACAACGGACTGCGAATTAAAATGAAAGAAGGATGACAGTGAGAACAAAATAAGAGAATGATATGAGAATGGGAACTGTTCAAAACAGAAAAAAAAAAAAAAAAAAAAAAAAAAAAAAAAAAAAAAAAAAAGCCCCGTAATGACAACAATCAGAAGAGGACATGAGAGACTAAAGCAATGTGATGGAGCAAAAGATTTATTATTTTTTTTTTCCTTAAAGCTGAATCAAAATAATAAAAGTTTGGATTTGATCATATTCCAAAAGTTTACTTTTAGTATCCGAACAACTTTTTATGATTAAAACAAAAAATGATACTTGTTTTTAAGAAATTAAATAATACTTGCTTAGAATATTGAAATTTAACTATAAATATTTTACAAAATACCCATTCATTTGAAAAAATTCTACGAATACATCCACTCACAAACGTAGCCAAGACACCAAGTCACCTACAATTTAATAAAATAAATATTTTTAATTTTTAAGTGAGAGCACCACAATCATTTAGTATTTACATTTGAATTTTTAATGGAGCAATTTTAGATTTTTTTATATATATAATTATGAAAGATAAAAAGAAGTTAATAAGTTGACTATTTCGAAAGGCTGTAAAGTACCAGTAGCCTAAAACTATTTTAATCAAATTCTTGAAATGGAAATTCCATCCCTATGAATGTTTATGCATAAAACAAGAAATTTATTTTACATCTTACACCAAATTTTGATAGTAATAGCAAAACATTAATTTCATGATCAACAATTTGATTTCCACCTTAGATAAATATTTTAAATTTGGATTGAATTTTAATCAACTCAAATATAGAATGGAACTTATATTCATTTTCAAGAATAATTGCCATAACAATGCTTGAGTTTTGATCTGACTATGGAAGTAACCATTGTGGTTCCAGACGAAAAATTTAATGGGACTGTATAACATTACAATTAGATCCCTCAAAATTTAGACATGTTAAACTAAAAGGAGTCGAGTACTTATAATATACTCTTTTTATAATTTTAGGAGCCTAATAATAATATTATATAAATATCATTATTGTAATATTTTTATTTTTTCGCATTTTAGTTTTTTATGTTCTATTTTTTTACTTTTGAGTCCCTAAATTAATAAACTTGTATGATTTTGATAATTTGATCAACTCTCCAATCACTTTTCACTGGAAAAATGATGCATTAGCCAAATTTTCAAAATTATTATAGTTAATATCATGTTTTTTGTTGCACTCTAGCCTTACACGATTCTAGATTATAAAATCTGAATTATTCCTGTTTTTTTCTTATTTTTTTTTATTCCTCAATACCGGTCTCTATCATAACAATTTTTTGTTTTTTTTCCCCTTAAAATGAGTACTTCCTTGTTGCCTTGTATTAAGTATTTGAATCGAAGGTATTTTCTTTTTTCTTTGTTTTTTTTCCTAAAGGCATGATATTGGCCCTAATAATTTTGAAAATTGACTAGTGCATTCTTTTTTTTAGTAAAAAGTAATCAAAGAGTTTACCAAATAATTAGAGTGATAGAAAGTTTATTTATATAGGGATCTTAAAATCAAAAATAAAAAATCAGAGATTAAAATGCGGAAAAATATAATCATCAAGGACAATGGGCATACTTGCCCAACGGATAATTATTCCTTTAAGAAAAAGAAAGCGAAGCTTGCCAGCTTGGTTTGGTCACTGTTAACCACCACCCCCACTGTCCCAAACATTCTCAGCCTTTACAGCTATAAAACCTCCGACTGCAATATCATTATGCAGATCCTCGAGGGAATCACGATTTTCAGACCACGGCCATGGTTTCTCTCCCCTCTTCACCGATTGGTTTCTCAAAAATTCAATGCGTATTTCTCTCAATTATTTGGATCGGATTGTCTTGTATGGCGGAAGCCGCCGTTGGTGGGGATTTTGGAGAAGCATTTGGGAGAGTAGACAATAGACAGAGAGAATTTGATTATTTCAAGCTGGCTCTCCAGTGGCCAGGCACAGCCTGCCGCGAAACTCGTCGTTGTTGTTCCTCCAATGCCTGCTGTCGCCGGTAATTTTGAACTCCTTTTTCTCTTCCTGATATATTACTTTGGCCAATCCAATAGTTTTTTTTTTCCTTTCTTTTCCTTGTTCTTTTTCGGCGGATTGAAGCAGTGTTATCTATTGATGTTCATGCATGTGGTTATATTTACGGAATTTATTGATTTTTATTTTTTATTTTTTTTTCCCTCGGATTGATTTGTGTGCGCAAAGTATCTTGGAAGTTTAAGAATTAGGAGTGTTGTTTCATTATTGCATCTTAAACCAGTGAAGGTTTTATTTTGTTACCATGTCACCTCAAGAGCGCTAGGTTATCCTGACATGATCCTAAGTGCACAAATAATTGAGAAGGACCACTTGGACGCCATTTGCTTCTTGAAACTCTGATTGTTGGCATTTTCGTCATATATTTTTTTGATTTTCTAGAAATGTAGTTTACATTTCAAAAAAATATTGAACTGACAATGATGAACTATTAGAAAAAAAGAAGTCTTGGCTGACATATTCTTTATTTGCTCGTGTTAACCTCCTGGGTTTATTTTTTGCTTTCTATTTTAAGCATTTCTGTACATTGGGAAACTAAACTTTTTTTTTTTCTGTGTAATTTGGTCCAGTTCGAATGTGCTGACAGAATTTACTATCCGTAAGTCAACTTGTACCACATTCTTGGACATATTAAGAGCAGGGTAGTGGTGTGTTTTCTGGCAATTTGAGATTTAGTCTTTTTTAGTCGTTCCTCTTTATTTAGGCGTAGGAGTGAAGTGTGACAAGCAAATACAGACGCAAAAATTGTTGAGATGAATCTTTTGTGCACTCTTCTGATGTAATTTTCAATTCCCATGTGATGTCTCTTCTACACAGATGGACTCTGGCCTGATTATAATGATGGAACATGGCCTGCATGTTGCGCTGGGAAAAGATTTGATGTTAAAGAGGTATTATTTTGAGGTTTGTTTAGTTTATCTTATACTTTCTTAGATTTTTGGATGAAGTGGAATGCATCTCCTTTTTGATAAGGGAGATGCGGGGTACAATCCCCATTCCCAACAACTAGTATTCCGACCTCAAAATTTAGATTTCGGAACTTGTCTGCATAGCCCCTACGTATATGTGAGTGCTTATGTAAGTTGTTACAACTACTCTTTTAATTTTTAAAGATGCACTTGGTTTCTGGTTTTTTGAGGTTCCTGAAACTGGTTTAGGAGCCCACTTGTAAAGAGAAGAAGCCATGCATATGGGCCATTACTGTTTTAAGCATAAATGGATAGCTTCGAAAAAAAGATAACTGAATGCTTGTTAGATCTGTAGGCTATTGTTGTTTTCGCAATGAGCAAGAAATTAGTTTCTTACGAAGCATGCATTTCATAAATCTCGATTATTACACCAATAACATGATGCCCTGGGAAGCTTATGTTGGCGTCAGATACGGAAAAGAAAAATAAAGAATTCCCTCTTAGTATGTATTTTTAAATATCTATAGCCTATTTGTATCCATTTTCATTAGTCACAACTTACAAGGCAAGGTCCTCGGAGTGAAGAACTTTGATCTTGTTTGGTCCAGATCCTCTTATTGCTAGCTCCTTCTCTAGTACAGTTCTTTCTCAAGCCTCTTTCTCCTGGCATTTAGGTTATCTATTACGGAATTCCTTATTAGAAATCATATTATTTAATCAGAGGCAAGTCAATGAAGCCACTCACTCAGACAAAAAAGTTACTATCTAAAACAAATGGCATTTCTCCTGAGCTGTAACCTTGCATTTCATAATTCTTATTATTCTAATTCCTGCAGATCTCTACATTGCTTGGTGCCTTGAATAAGTACTGGCCATCTTTAAGCTGTGATTCTCCGTCAAACTGCCATGGTGGAAAAGGATTATTCTGGGAACATGAGGTTTTTTTAATTGTCTGCACATTTCTTTGGAGCTGGTCATGTCATTTCTACATTAAACTAATGACTATTCCCTTTGTTTCTTTCATGTTTTGATTGGGACACGTCTGGAGACAGTGGGGTAAACATCTTCGAGAAGCTTTGATATTCTCCTTTGGTTTTATCATTTTCATTTATGGTCTGATAAATGTTGTACTTGGTTTTTATCGAAGCTGGGTTCGCTATATGTGTTAATTTATGTTTTTAAGTGATACTTATTAATTATGTTACACAAATGAGTTATTTAGAATTTCTGGAGCTTTTCAAGATAATAGTAACTAACTGAGGTTGATCTTGTAAAATCTTTACTATATTTTCAAGCTTTCTGCATCTCTGACTTTGTTTTCCAAAGGCCTTCCAAACTTAGAGAAAGAGTGAAAGAGAGACCAAACTGTGATGGGCATGTGTTCTATTCTTGTCTTGGACACTTGCAGTTCATTTCAATAATAGAATGCATGCCATCACCATAGTATCAATAGAATGATATTTGAAAATATTTGTATGTGCATACTTATGTGTATATTCTGTCCAGTAATGTCGGAAAGTTATAAATTTAGTCTTGGATTAGCTGATTGTTGGAAACTAATCCAAATTTATTCGTGACCCTCAGCTGCAAGCGCTATGCGCAGTGTAAGATTTAGCTTGATTTTTGACTTTTCAGAACTAAAGGTGTGGCTTCTCAAGAGTGATTTTAAATGGATGTCAGGACGTGTTTAGCAGTATTTTTATAGACGTAAATATTATGGAGAAACTGAAAACATGTATTTGTTGGAAAAAGAGTTCATCTGCTGAAAAAGAATCTTACTTCACTTCCTTGTTTACTCGTTTTTCAGAAAAGCATGGAACTTGTTCATTTCCAGTCATGCGAGATGAGTATGATTACTTTGTGAAGGCACTTAATCTTTATTTCAAATATAATGTCACGGTAAGATAATGCTTTTCTTTGCTTTATTCTTGTACATATATCAAATATGTTTTACTTGCCTCCAGCAGTCTTGTTGTGCCATCATGTAGAATTTGAGCGTCTAAACTGTGGGAATGCTGAGCTGGCTAGGAATACCTTAATACCCGTAAAATAAATTTGAAAAAAAATCCTACTTTGTATACTTCTTAAGGATTATCAATTTCTTTTATGACCATGTAGCCTAGAATGAGTAGGATGGTGAGGCTTCTATTTTTAGCCTCAAATTGTTGAAATATATACAAACATATAAAGATATTTGTTTATGCATGCTTTTAATCTGTCACATGGAGAAAAGAATGACTGTCTAGTTACATCTCTGCCTTCACCTGGATCAGTATCTCTGAAAGATATTGACTATGGACTATCACTCATACTGGGATTTACACGTGAACTTGATTCATAGGCCTTATTGCCTCATTAATTTTGATCATGCTTTTTAGGTTGACTAATGCTTCTATGGCCCTGGCTGGATTATGTTTACCGATGGGGTTAATGTGTAGTATAGTTCATCTTTCACCCTCCTTGTATATACGTATTTACTTCACGCAGGAAGTTTTGAGAGAAGCTGGTTATGTCGCATCAAATTCCGAAAAATATCCTTTAGGAGCCGTTATTTCAGCCATTCAAAATGCTTTCCATGCAACTCCAGAACTTGAATGCTCAGGCGATGCTGTTGAGGAACTTCGACTATGTTTCTACAAGGATTTTAAGGTTGGAAACCCGCGATTCTGATATTTATATT
>JACFYI010002230.1:4431627-4458249 GCA_014898755.1 Handroanthus guayacan
TTGTAATTAAAATAGTTAAAAATGAAGGTGCATGTGAAGATCTTAAAAATAAGTAGGATCTCTTTACTTTTCTAAAAAGAGATTATAAGCTCCTAACATTTTATTTTGAGAGCTAATAAGATCTTTTTTGAAAAATTTTACCAAACACATTTTAATATCTCATAAACTCTTAAAGATCTTATAAGATGCTTTAAAGAGCTTATAAGATGGTGTTTGGCTAAGCTTATTTAAAACATCTTTCAAGCTCATACGTCTTATAAGATGTTTTTGGAGCTTATAAGATGTTGAATCTTATTTTAAAAATAAGTTGTTAAAGTGTTTGAATAAAATAAGATCTTTTAACTTATAAAATGTTAGTAATGGCAATGTTGTAATTAAAATGGTTAAAAATGAATGTGAATGTTAAGATCTTAAAAATAAGTTGGGAGCTCCTTACTTTTCTTAAAAGAGACATCTTATTTTTAGAGCTAATAAGATCTTTTTTGAAAAATTTTATCAAACACTTTATAACATCTTATAAGTTCTTAAATATCTTATAAGATATTTTTAAGAGCTTATAAGCTCACGCAAACACTCTCTAAGTCGGATAGAAAAATAGAAGACAATGAAAAAATGAAAGTGTAGAAATAGTTTCAATCATAATCGAAGAGCTGTGGTTGCTAAGACTTAAAACAACTGAGTGATTGTAACTGTGAAGGACAAAATTGCCATATGGGACTATCATTTTTAGATATACAAATACCCTTTTTTTTAAGATGGTATAAATTTAGAGAACCGTCAGCCTTTTGTTCAAGTACTTTACAGGACTTTCATAGATTTTTATAGGATTATCAATGAGCCAAAATTTTATTAGAATATTTAATTTGATTTTTGAATTTTTAATTTATTAAAATTTGATTTTTTAAATTTTTAATTTGTTAAAATATTTAATGAGTGAGACCTGATTATAAATGTCTTTGAAGTTTGAAGTCAAATTTTATTATATTTAATCTATTTTATATATAGTATTAACTCATAATAATATTAAGTAGAATGCATTCTACGTGACAATGTAATAATAGAAAAAGATATATATGTTTGAAGTATTTTATTTAATAAGTAGCTATATTTTTAATATAGTCGAAAAAACATTATTCCGAAAAAAGTTTGGAAAATGTGACAGTGGCTTCGAAGATTTTAATGAACGTTGGCTACTTGGCTTTTGTTTCTTGTAGCCAAATATAATTAGAAAATGAAATGTCTTTTCTTTCTCTTGTTTTGGTGGAATTTTTAAATTCTTTTGATATGTAAAGCAATGTATTGTTATATATTGGTGAAGGATTTTTTTTTTTTTTATTGCATGTATCAAATCTTTTACTTTTGCATCTAGTCTGTAGGGAAGAACTTAGTTTAACAAAAATTTTAATATATAGTTACAAATCGCTATTATTATTATGAAAATTATATAATATAAATGCCTGTATATACCATAATGGAATATGATTTGTATTTTTGATTAAAATTTTGGCCCCAATAAAGAGGGTTATTGTTACTTATTTCAACTAATGTGCCAGTGGCAAGGTGAAGGGTGTTCTAGAAAAAAATCATTTCTCATTATTTTCAATCCATGTCTACTTGCGTTTTGGAGGAATAATTTCATTTCGCCAAATATACATAAGCACTACCTATGTTGACGTGTCCTGTATCAAGTAGATACGATGCAACCTTACATATATATGTATATTTGTCAATGTCACGGAAAAAGAAAGGCATACTATGTAGTCCTTGTTCCAAATTTAATTATCCATACTTATCCCTTAACTTATCAGACACGCTCATTAAGTTGATATTGTAATACAATTTTTATCATATATATATACATTCTCTTATGCTAGATTTTGATTCTCCAAATTTGTTCTCGAAGACTTAGGTAATATTTGCAATTGATTATGAAAAGCACTTATATGATTATGAGTTGCTAAAAGTTATTTTTAAGTGTTTGGAAATTATGTTTCTACTTCAAGTTCTCTAAAAATAATTAGCAATAATCTAAATTTCATTAGCAATCCCAATGCTATTTAGGAAGTGCTGTAAGTTATTCTTATAAAAAATATAACTCCATACACTATAACCTTTTATTGGTTTACTGTAAATTGTTTGATGGTTACTAAACACTAACTACTTTTGATTTTAATTCGATCTTTTTCTTTTTTTTTTTTTTTAATAAGATAAAGGTTGGGTTAGGAAAATCAGATGTGGCTATCATAACTAGAGAAATCTAACCACCACGAAATGTTCCGTGGCCATGGCTCGCTGGGACTAAGCCCAACTTGGTCACTATAACCCCACCAACACACTAGTTAATACAGCTTCACTTCTCATCGGACCGATATTATAGGTCAGCCACCACTAACCCATAATACACTCATAATATATGACGAGTTCTACGTCCTCAGTAATGTTCGAATCTAGGTATTTAAGATGGAAGTGGTGAATCTTTACCACTAGACCACCATATTGATTGTATAATCCGATCTTTTTCAATTTTTAACAAAAATAAGTGTCTATACTTTTCCACGGTCTTAAAACTTCCATCATTTCCAAAACCCGTCACACGGAAAATTCGAACAAGCATATTCTTCTCCCCAGTATAAGGAGAGACCGTGACGCTCTGACGGCGGCGACAGATCTAATAGTTTGACGGCGTGAATTATGCATGGTGTATAATTGGGGGGTTAATCTAATCCATAAAAATCTAAGCTTAGAAATCGAGCAAACTTCTTAAACCTCGTATCGACTCAGATTTGCAATTCTTCCACCTATAATCACTTCTTCGTGATTACCAAGTAACAATAATCCACGTTTTTTCGTGAGCCTAAAGAATTCTTCCAGTTTTCCCAAACAGCAGTTTTAATTGAATCCAAATTCAGCGTTCTAGATTATAATCGGTTTTCGATGGCTGCAAGTGCTAAACCTCCAGCGGTTCATAGCAATGGCAACAGTAACGGCGGCGCCCATGAGAATACCAATGGCGGCAGCCTCGCCGCCACGGACAGTTCGGTAGCGGGACCTACACAGACCGCCCTCCGCCACAACCCCGGTCTCTCGCTTGATTGGACCCCGGAGGAACAGTCCACGCTCGAAGATTTGCTCACAAAGTCAGTCCCCTTTTTATTTACCTCGTTAATTTGTTTTTATGGTTTTATATTTTGCCGTAATTGTTGTGTATTTAAATGATAATACGCGTGTTATGTGTTTGGTTGTATGGGTTTTTGTTTAACCATTAAAACGCAGTTGAGTTTTGTTGGTTTTCTTGTGCTGGGGTGCTGAACTTGGGATTTTTTGTTTTGATTGGTTTGCCACTGAATGTATTTTTGGGCATGTATAATTGGAAAATGATTGGTTGGATGTGATGGATTTTGGTGGTCTACGCATGAGGAAAAAAATCTGAAATAGCAAGGAATCAATCTTTGTGGATCTTAGAATGCATTAGTTTCTGGAAATGCATTATTTGTGTGAATGAGAAGCTACTACGTTAATATTGAATTTGCGCTCTTTGGGATTTTGAGAATTGGCGACTGGGTTCCTGATTGATCTCTTCTTTTTCAGTCAATATTGATTATTTCCTCTTACTCTGTATGTTAATTTATCTTGTTACAGTAACAAAATAAATTTTCCCTCCGATATTACCTTCCTATATCTTGCCATGTTAATATACTATACTCTAGCGCCGAATAATGGAGTAAGCTACTTGCTACTTGAAGCAATATTTGGAAGCTCATTGGAGCTTATTTATTGAGCATAACTAACCAAGTTCAAAGATGTTCTTGTTGGCGCCTAGGATTTAAACCTTGGCTCAAAGCTCATCCTGTTTTCGGCTTGATTAAAGTTTGCAGGGCTAGACTTTCAAACTGAGTCACTCAACTTGATAGGAAATTCAAACTAAGCTTGAACAGTACCTTGTTTGGCTCGACTTGATGATTTGTTTACAGCCACTGCCAACTGGTTGCCATTTATACGGGTAGTTTTGTTTCTGTGAAAGAGTTGAAAAACTGACATGAAGTTAGAAGGTGTATGTATATGCTCTTTTCCAATGCATTCGAATGCCAGACTCCCGATAATCTTATTTTAATTTTAAATATCACCTCAATTTCCTACTAATGAACCCCAAACTATGATGTAACAGGGGTGGTCTTTTCCTTTCCTTTTTCCTCTTCTTTTTTCAAAGAAAATAATTGGACGTGGCTGCAAGTGAGCTATTGCAAACTCCCTGGGTGCTAAAGAAACAATAACAACTACTGGGACAGCCTAGAGAGCAAATCCCTCATGTGCAACCAGCAGTTGCCTCTTGGCCACTGGGAACCTCTGCATTAGGCTCTTCTTGGCCACCTGGCATCCTATGTCAGAAATGCAGTTCTTTCGTTTGCTCAACTTTTGATAGTTTGAACTAAAGTTTATCCTAGAAATTTCCTTGAAGTAAGACAACTTTCTTATCGTCTTCCCTCCTCCATATGCATTGTTATTATCTATCTAGGTATAGATCTCTATGAGGATGTGTTTGGGACTTTTGGGTTTGATATGTTCTCTTGGGTAAATGTCCACCTGAGGGAATGACTGTTAATGTCTGGTTTTTGATTGGTTTCATTCGGTAAGTTCTTGCAAATGCTCCTCATGATGACTTGCACGAAATGCTCTTATATAGCTTCTCATGGTAGTTTAGTAAACTGAATTTGCTATCAAAATCCAGATTTTGTTGTGAGATTATGGCCGTAGGATTTTCAGGGATTTTGTAGGGCAATATATTTTGACCATTTGGTTCCAATTTTAATACTTGGACTTAGCAATTAAAAAACATGCATGGAGGATTGGTTCCTTTTAAAATATCTGTGCTATCAGCACCAACAATCACTTATTATTTCACCTGAACAAACAATTCTAAGTAGGTTTAACTAGAATGGTCTGAATAAATGACTAGTAATTTTACAACACGTCAGTTGTTTGTGATGACAATGAAGTTATGTAGTATGGATGACTGCTGCTACTTAGTAACATCATTCAAAATTACCTTGATAATACTAAATTCTGTGACGTTCAGTGGAAAATGCTATGACTCAGTTGTCCATTCATTGGACCTTTATATTTGCTGCCGTTGTTGGTCTTCAGTTTTGAAAAGCAGCATTCTGATTGCGCTAAGGCTATATGCAGAATTTGCTTTTTTAATACGTTTTGTTGATTTTAATTGATTTGTGGTCATGTGTTGGCATGTACTAGTTCTTTTTGCATCTCGTGGATAACGAGTCAACCCTTTTGCAGATATGCCTCAGAAACCAACATTGTTAGGTACGCTAAAATTGCACAGGCTTTAAAAGACAAGACAGTTCGCGATGTTGCATTACGATGCAGATGGATGAATGTGAGCTCTTCTGTTTATTACTTTTCTTTTTGACAATTTGTTGTCGGAATGTTCTGCTATAATGTTAAAACATATCGCTGCTGAAATTTGGGTGTAGAAGGTTAGTAGTTTTCTGAATTTCATTTCAAAATGTCAAATTTAAATTGAGATATCTGTTTAGGCTTGAGACGTAATGATTTATGGTTTTATACTCTATTATCAAAGGTTAATTTTCCTGGCAGGCTAAATCTTTATAATTAAAAATTTCATATTAGACCTAGCCAGGGAAAAGAATAAAGATCATGTTGGATATCGTTACTCCCACAAGATTTTAATGATATTAGCTATATAAAAATTGGCATGCAGACTTGTTATTTTTCAAGTAATAGAAAAAATTGTTGGTGAAAGACCTTTAACTTAAAAAGGTTCCAAGGTGGAATATAGTGCCCTGGAAAATGGAATAGGTTAGAAATGTGACTTTATAGTGCATCCGGGCTTAATTCTTGACTTTCATCCTGACTTGAAGGGATGGCTGTTTTGCAGAAAAAGGAAAATGGCAAGAGAAGGAAAGATGATCATAATTCAAGGAAAAGTAAAGATAAAAAGGTACTTACAGTATTTCATTTCATCATATCAAACCACCCCACTCCCCACAACAACAACAACAACAACAACAAAAACCCAAACCACACCCACACCCAAAAAAGCCCCCAATTGTTTTGATACTTAAAACATGAGTGCTCTCTTCCTTCCAATATCTTCTGTCCACATGGTGTCTGCCTTGTGATGCTTGTCATATGGTGTATTTAACCATTTCTGAAGTACAATTAATTAATCAGCCTTGAGAATTAGTAATATATGGTAATTTTTGTGCGACTCAGAAGGGGATCTGTTTTTCTTTTCAGCTCTGGGTGTCGCTATTCTGTTGGTGAAGATTTATCTTTTCTGAATGTTGTTGGTTAGGGGTTCCACTTTGTCCATTTTGCAATGCCACGTTTCACTTGATTTTGGTTGGGAGTACCCTAAGCTACTGATAACTTGCTGCTCTTGTAGTTTTCTTCAGATCACCTTGCTAGTGGGCTCTTAAGTATTTATATTGGAAATGTCCTCTCTTTTTCTTAACCTGCTAAGAACAGGCGAAAGAATCCGCAAGATAAAAAGTGTCTGAGCAAGTGTGGCATTATTCTTTAAAATGTTTTCGTTAGTCCGTCTTTGACTTGATGGATGCTTTGAAGCAAAGTGTTTTTTATTTTATTTTATTTTTTATTTGGATTTTGTTGAATTGATCTATGCTATTTATCCAACTACATAATTGCTAGTCACTCTTTGGATTCACAGGAAAAAGCTATAGATTCATTGCCAAAATCATCTCAAGTTGCAAACCATTCGAATGGCCCTCCCTATGTTCAGTCCATGATGTCGATGGATAGTGATGATGGAATCTCATATGAAGGTTACTCCATACTCTTACAGTTCACTTATTCATATTGGGAGACCAGAAATTTTGCTAGGGAGAAGGCAGTCATTTGTTAATCACCTATCTTCTACATTTTATTGAAGTGCGTCACTTAATAAATGTTTCTAGAGTTCTTTTACTTTGTTTCACACACACGCGCACACACACACACACATATATGTATGTACGTATATACAGGGTTAATTACACTGTACCCTACTGCTAATTGGTGCAGTTACCAAATTCCAACGGAAATTGGAAACCAACAAGACCTCCTCCTTGACTAACATCTATGAGTAAAAACTCACAGAAGCAGCATACTCTCTTAATTGCCCCTACATATACTAATCAGAAGAACAGTAACCTTTTCAGCTAGTCTAGGGCATGGCAAAGTGTGTTCGTATATTAGAACTTTGTTAAAGGGAAAAAAATCTTTTTCTACTACCAAAATCTGAAGCGGCAGCACTGCTTTGCTGCAGAATACTACTCATGTAATTTACATTTTCATTTCCTTTTGATGTTGCTATCTTGAAATGTGCTTTTGTAAGCATTTGTTCATCTGCTTCTTTTATTAGCTCAGAAAGTGACAAGATCACACCTTGCTCGTGGATGAAAGCACTGTGTTGTCTTATTATTAACTTGACTTTGGTTGTGTCTGTTGTGGTTGAGTAGTTAATGTAGCTGTTTATAGCCCAGATTAAATTAGGAGTTCTTACTCTTGAGACTTTTTACTCACCCCTTGACATTATTCTATATATCAAACTAGTTTCTGATATGAGATTTTGCAAAGAGCTTCAAATTTGAATGCAAGATGTTGTGATCCTTGCTATATTTGTGAGATTATATTAAATGACCATTGATCTTATATTCCTTTTAACTGGATGCTTCCTTAGTTATATATTTGAGTCCTTTCAAATTTGGATATTTCAGCTATTGGTGGAGCTACTGGACAGCTTCTTGAGCAAAATGCTCATGCCTTGGATCAAATTTCTGCCAACTTTTCTGCTTTTAAGGTACCTGCCATTACAATATGTAGCTTCCCATTTTCCAAAAGGAATATTTGTGTAATAGTTGTGAGTTTCAAAGCTATACACACATTTGATGAGCAATTTCACAACACCAGTTATTTCTTCTTTCATGAGTTGCTTCAGCAAAGCAATATAGGTTTCCTGATTTTGGTTGACTTGTTATTGTGGCATGGGAAATTTTATAATTGGTTAATTTCTTGTTTTTTGTTTTCCTTTTTCCTACTCGCAAATATCAGGATCCTCCAAATGTTCAGAAATAGATTCAGTAGAATGATTTTAGATTTCAGACTGAACTAAGACGGAGTTATTCTGGGATAACACGTAAATTAATCTTCTTTACGATCTATACTATTGTGTAATTGAACTGCATATAACTGATTCTTTGATGTCAATTGACAGCCATTAATTAAGACTGTGTCACTTTTCATCCCCAAGTTTCTCACCTCATTCTCACATTCCATCCTTTGTCTGCCTACTTCCACTTTTAAATCACCCGGTAGTATTTTTACTTGACTTGTGTGTGTGTGTGTGTGTGTGTGCATTTGTGTGTTTTCTCCATCTTTTCTTTCTGATTTCCCTTTTGTTTCGTAATCACTATATTTATCTGAATCAAATAACTTTAAATAATTTGTTGTCGTCTAAAAATTAAATAAGTGTTTAAGTGTTCTCTTTTCTCTTCACTTTTAAAAAACTAAGCACATTCAGAGAGTGTGCCAGAATCACCAGTGGTTAAAAGATTTCAAATTTGAATCTTATTCAGTTGTATGGATCGCTTTAGTGCTCAGCTATGTTGACAACAGTGCAATTATCTTCAGCCTTGCCAATGATTTTGATGGCTTTGACATCATTATTTGCTTATTTGTTTGCTTGCAGATCCATGAGAATATCAATCTCTTCTGTCAAGCTCGAACCAACATCCTTTCAATTTTAAATGAGTATGTCTATACAAGCTACCCTTGACATTGTTTGTTCTGGTGTTATTATATGCATTCTCGTTTAAAGGAGGAGGAAATCATTTGCATTAAGTTGCTGCATCCATGTAATTTTGTACTCTTACTATCTACACTGCAGCTATCAGGCTTTATCTATTGCTTCTTCTTCTTCTTCTTCTTCTTTTTTGTTTTTATTTTTTAAATATATATATTTTATTTTTTAAATATATATATTTAATATCTTTATTTATTTGTATATCGTGAATAAATTAGTATGATATTAATAACAGTGAGAACAATGTCTTGCTTTATGCTTGAGGTTAGTAATGGTGGATCCATCTGTTTCCTTGTGTATCTTCCAAATCTGGCCAGTGCAATTTAGAAAATTGAATGCTTTCCTAAGCCTCAGAAATTGGAAAACCTCCCAAAATGCAAGTACTCTTCCCTTCTTTAGGCCCTCTGCGAATAAGTGCAGCCATGAAAAGTAGAAAACTGAAAATAATATAAAAATTTATCTAAAGTTTCAACGACAAAAGAAGTTGAGGCTTTTATGAATTTTATTTTGTGATATTTAGTCTTTTATAGAGGGACGCTGAAACTGCAGGTATGTGCCATTTGTCTCACCCAAACTTACCTACTAAGAAAAAGTAGAGATGTATTTCCAAATGCCTTAGCTTTTGGACATCTTGAATACCTCTGCTAAGTCTTTCAACCATAAGGGGAATGAGTTACGGGTCTGAGCTTGATAATTTTTATCACATGGATAGATTTGACATTTGGATAGTCAAACTGGAACAGTAGTTGCGTTGCTCTCTCAACAGTCAACACGCACAGACACATATTTTCACATGCTTCGACAAGCACACAATAATTTGAAATATCTGCGTGGCATGGTTCAGCATATGCAAATGAGTTTTACCATTGGATATTTGTATTGATGATCTAAAAACTCAGAGATCCTGATTGGAGCTGTGCAATGCAGTTTTAACGACTTGCCAGAAATAATGAAGCAGATGCCACCACTTCCTGTCAAGCTGAACGAAGAGCTCGCCAGCTCTATTCTTCCTCTAACATCTGTGCCAAAGAATGCTTGACACGACATTTGACTGCCAGGACTTACTGATGATTATCCCGACTCTCAAATTTGGGGTCCACTGTTCAAAGTGCTCAAGTGTCAAATGTTCCCTTACTCAACTCTGCATGGAACTTCAATTGCTCATTGTTTAAAGCTTGTTTCTTTTCTTAGTTCTTTTTCATTACTAGTTGATTTTTTCCTTTTACTTTTCATGTTTTCGTTTCAGTTTCTTGATTTGTTTTAGGATTGTTATGATATAGTTTGTGTAGTGGAGTGAATGCCACTTGAAGATGACTCAAATGTGTTGCCGATGGAAAGGCCCAACAACGTCAAGGTATTATCCCGTTGTTATGTATTTAGTGGGGAATTTTTCCTGAAGAAGCGTTTCAAAGGGTGATTGTGAGAGAAGTGACACAGTACATCAATTGGCTCAAATCCTCGACTTTTGTAATGTGGAACAATACTAGGTATGATCAATAGCCATATAGTGTAGAACTGATATATTGTTGTGTAAATAACTGCAGGGGAAAGTAAATTATAAGTTATGCTATTCATTTGAAGGGCAGTCGCTATGGAAGAAATGTAAGTTCATCTTTCTTTATCAGTAGTTAGAATGGTTGATCAAATTATATAATTGTTGATGTTCCCATTTTGATTAGGACTATAAATAAATCAAATCAAGTCAAAGATGTTACTTTTCAAGTTTATTTGAAATTTTGAATTTGTGTTTGGAGTTTGGTTTGGTTGTTGAGTGAATTTAGTGATTGCAACAGGGCAAGGAAGGGATGGAGAGTGTATTCCCCGGTTCTATCCCTGTGCCGGGGAGGGGTCCCTATTCGCCACCCAATCCATTCTCAAGTTTCGGCCCCATCCCATCCCCTTAAAATTGATGTTCTACTATGATTAAAGGAAAAAATGACCCTCTCCATCATTAAAAAACTTAATTCAATGCCATTAAAAAAAGATTCAAGGGTTGCATCAAGTTTAATTGAAGTTATGGGAAATAAGCATAAATTGATGGCTATAGTTATATAATTAAAATTTTAAATTTAAAATATTAAATATTGATTAAAAGTGATATAATAAAATATAAATACATATATTAATTTACGGGGACTCAAGACAGGGATATGAGTATCAATTTTTAAATTCGTGTTGAAGAAATGGATATCTGGATGGATTTCATCACCAATCCATATTTCCATTTGTATTCACATCCCAAATAGGACGAGTTCTCGACGGAGATGGAGATTCTTTTCTTCAGTGTCATACCTAATCAAGTTTGAATAAATTTCAATTGAGTCCAACACGAATTGAGTTCACTAATTTGATTTCTTTACAAAAGTCAAGTTTGAAACAAATTTTAAATCTTGCCAATGACAACAATATTTTAAGCTAGATTTATTATATTTAAGGAATCAAATTCAAACTAACTTTTAATGATTGATTTTGAAGCAAGAGTGGAGTAGTTTGATTTATTTTTTGGCTTTAACGTTGATTAATGAATTTGGAAATTTTCATTTTATTTCTACTTTATTCCTTCGTATTGCTCATGCTCAAATCATGTCCTAAAATAATTCCAATAGAAGAACATAATATGATGTATATCGACTAATTTTCAAGCCAATATGATCATATATCATGATTAATGATTCTTAACAGAAATAAACATCATAGATTAAAAAAAGGGATAATTACCTCTACACCCCCTGAAGTTTGGTATAATTATCATTACACTCCCTGAGATTTGATTAATTACCATTACATCCCTGAGGTTTGGATAGTTACCATTACACCCCCTGATAATCTTAAACATTACAAGTAGACCCCCTATATAAGGGGGTGTAATTGTAATATATGCATAAGTTAAGGGGGTGTAGTTGTAATATACACATACATTCAGGGAGTGTAATTGTAACTATGCATTGCTACACTGTACATGAGGGGTTGTAATGGTAATTAACCAAACCTCAGGGGGTGTAATGATAATTATACCAAACCTCAGGGGGTGTAGAGGTAATTATCCCTTAAAAAATTTATGTATTTTAAATATTCGCCTCACCGTACTCAAAAATATTTTAGGAAAATATTAATATTAAATTCGCATATGAATGACAAATGATACGTAAGAACCTATGAAAAAGAAGGCATTAATGAACTACGTACACTTTATAATATATTTAATGAGAAAGCGAGAGGGGGAGAGAGAGACAGAGTACAGGACTTCGAAGTTCGAAGAAAAGAAACTGAAGGCATACGATTTTAGAGAGAGAAATAGAACCCTAATCAAAACCTGTCTCTATCTTCCTGATTTTCCATGTTACTGGAGTACCACTATTTGTATATTACGCTTATGGATAGACAGGTTTAATGTGTATGGTTTCCGAAGTTTCCTCCATATAGCATAACCCTTTATCTTTATTAACATTTCTGTCATGTCTATGATAGTGCATTCCTAATCAGACGCGGCTTGATCTGGTCGGTCCATTTTTGCTCCCTTCGATTCCGTTGAACCTTTTGGATCCGACCATTTGCCCTGCTAGCTAGGGCAATTGTTTTGTCTTGGATCTGCCTGCTGCAAACTGATTTATTGATTCGTTCATCCGATGGATGATCTGGATGTGCTGGCCCGAGACTTTGGCTTTGGGCCCCGAGGAAAATCCAACCCGATGAGATCCGCGCAGCCGGATCGACGACCCATTGACGATCCTTTGTTCAGCGACGTGTTTGGTGGGCCCGCCAAGTACACACCGAGCTCAAATTCGAATAGCAAGCACTCGTCAATGAGAGATTTCGATTACGATTCTATTTTCAATTCATCAGCAACAGCAAGTGCGGCGAAGAAAACCAATAATAGCAGTAGCAAAACGTCGTCATTTCCTGTTTATGACAAGCCGGTGTACGATGAGGATATATTTGATGGGTTGCCAGGGTTGAAAAGTAAATCGGCCTCCTCGGCAGTTAGGTTTGATGATGACGTTTTTGGATCGATTTCCTCTCCACCCTTAAGTAAGAGTAAAAATCAGAACAATGATTTTGATGATTTGTTGGGGAATCTGGGGAGAAATGAAAACGCAGGGGAAGCCATAAGAAGTAATAGTGCTAAGAGCAGCTCAAGTTCGAAGGGGTTTGATGATTTGTTACCTGGGTTCGGAAGAGGCAGTTCTGCTGCTAGCAACAGGTATTTGTTTGCTTTAGTGGTGAATATTCAGTTGAATTCTGATTTATAGCTGAATTAGCTAATTTTTAGCTGCTTGATCTCCGTGCTTTGCTTTGAATAAGAGTACTGTTAAACCGGAACTTTGTTCAATTGGAAAATTGTTGACTTTAAGCATGCTAATAATGATATTCCTAGACCTGTAGATTGGCAAACCGCAAATGTAGAGGTGTTTGCATTTTGTTGTCTTGGTTCTGATGTAATCTATATGAATATGAGTACAGGATAAGTCACATATATTTGTTACATGCCTCAGGGGGTTAGCAATTCAGTATGTTGGCTGACAGTTGTTGATGTTGGTACAGTCTCATCCTAGTAAGCTATTTACTGGATCTGTATGCTAAGTCCAAAGGCTACGACTTGTGAAAGTTTTTGCTAAGTAGAGGTAGCTGATATGGAAGGATGCTCTAGATTTGCTTGCTATTTTCGAGTCCGGCCAATTCATACAGAGTATCTGCGTAGAATTCAGTTGCATGTTAATTCTTGAAATTTGGAGTTCACTGCTCAAGATTTGCCCACTTTACTCTTGAAATCTCTGTAAGAAAAGTCATCAGGTTCAAGGGAAATCTCCTGACGCATGATAGTAATATTTGCCAGTATTAATTAGTATTTTGAAGATAATTCTACTATTATTGTTTGGAAGCGAATATGGGGCCCATATTTGAGCTAATGAAAGCTAATGTATGTATCTAACTCTCAGTATCATAACTAATCACTTTTTCTTGAACATCTATCATCTATCTTAATAAAATTGCCCTTCTTTTGACGAATGATCATTATGACTCTTTTATTTATTTATATTCTTAGCATTTCCCGAAATACATATATACTTTTTGAGTGCAAAAATAACTTCACAATATATAAATATATTGAAGGGAAGGAAGACTTCTCACAAATGATTTGATAAGCAAATTTGAGCATTTTAAAATATCTTGTGCCCATTAAGAGGAAACAATATGAAAATTTATTCTCAATTTTATGCTCCATATTTTGGATAAAACCTGTGGTTCACACAGTCTATGTAGTTGCCAACTGTTATGTGACCAGATCAGAAACTGGTGAATCCAGTAGTATTTAATCTGCGGGATACAGCTATGTGGACTAAAAAGTTGGGACATACTGACTCTATTAGTGATCATTGCTATCATCATTTTCGGAAATATCTTTTGAAAATGTATTGAAAAATTTTTCTTGAAGAATGTGTGGAAATGAAAATTTATGGATGTAAGTCACAAAGTTGACCAGTTAAGTTGACTGATTGATTTCATATTTTATTTTGATGAATCATGTCTGGTGTACTTGTTTCTCAATGTAAAATAAAGACTATTTCTGAAATGTGGTTTTGAAAATATGATGTAGGGTCTGGAAATCAATTAGAAATTACAGTTTAGGGTTTCAAAATAGTGTTTGCTTTTCTAAAAGGTTACTAGAAACATATCCTGAAAATATCCTACACACATTTTCATTTTGGGAAAGGAAATTATTTTGGCAAAATGATTCCAAACAAAGCAACTCTTTGTGTGCTGTTGTGTAATGCATTGATTCAATGATTTATTTTACGTTTTTGACACCTTAAATAAATCATTTGCTGATAAATCAGTTCCAAGAAGTCAACATGCTATTTGTAGTGACAAAGAGCGATTGTTTTACATCCCACTCTATAAAGATATCTAATTCCATGCTTGATTTTGGACTCATTGTAAGACGGAAGTTGTCTATAGCAAATTTTATACAGCAAACATATTGACTCAATTCCTAAAACAATTTTACCATCCTGCATGACAGTGATATGAGTGGAAAATGGGCTTTTGATTTGACTTCCCTTTTTCGGAAATGTTAGCGAAATTTATATAATTGAATCTGTAAAAATTGCGTTGTTTTCCTTTTGCAATCAACATGAGCACCTCTGCTGGCAAGCTTTAGATTTTTCTGAGGACAAAAGGTTCCTGAAATGTTGAAGGAGAAAAGCACGGGTTGGATCTATAGAAAGAGATTTTTAGCAGAGGCCTGAGGGATTAACTGTTCTTGTTTTGACTACGCAATACTCCTTTTTAACTAATAGCAGTTCAATCTGTTAACTCAAACCAAATGAACTCTTAGCATCCATGTCCGAGCCACAGAAAATAGATGACTGGGGAAGACTGCCCTATTATGCTATAGATTTGTTTGATATTGGTTTTTTCATCTCCCATTTTAAGCGGGTAATAATGATAAGCTTTAAAGAAAACGGTGATTTTTATCATCTATTATTATTTCAATGGATGAAGACTAAATTAACATAAAATAATTCATTCTCTTTATACTATTTTTATCAAAATGTAAATGAACTACAAATTGAGAATTTTTTCTACTTTCTGGAACAGACAAATACCAGAGTCACATCAGGGCTCTGTTCCAGGTGTTGGTTCAAAGCATGGGAATGCCCTCGATGATCCTTTTGTAGTTTTAGAATCAAGTCGAACGCAGGGATCTTCGTCAGCGGGCGTATTTACAGATCCACTGGAGGAGATTAGTAAGCTTGGTAAATCTAGGAGTGCAAGAGCTGAAGCTTCATCTGGTGATAGTGGAGGATTTGATGACTTAGATCCTCTTAATAGTTTAAGGAAACCTCCTCATTCATCTTCTCCCAGGAGGGATAAAAGGGAGAAGGAAGGGAGTCCTTTAAAATCAGCAACACCCCAATCTGCGAATACCAGAGAACAGATGGGGAACTCTTCTTTTAGATATTCTGAAAGAAATATGGAGAAGAAGGTTCCTGTAGGCAATTTTCAGGAACCTCCCTTATTTGATGAACCAAATGTTTCTACAGATTTTCAGAAATCTTTTGGTCAAAGTTCTCCTCCTCAATATTTTGAAACAGGCTTACATGTTGATTCTCCAACATCAGGAGGACAGGCTCAGGAATTTGATGATATATGGTTAACTGTATCGGAGGTTCCTCTTATCACAGAACCTACAGCTGCGCCACCCCCCTCACGACCTCCTCCACCCATACCTCGGCAAACCAGAAGGTCAGTAGGAGGTTCCATTTCTTCAAGTTCAAGAAAGAGGAGTGATGAAATTTCTTCATCTTCAAATTATAGCCAACATTCTGAAAGTCCTAAGCCAGCACGACCTGCAGCAAAGGGCCCCCCCGTTTCACAGTTTGATGAACTTGAGGATTTTGCCATGGGTAGATCTCAAAACAGCATTAATGAAAGTGGCAATCTTCATTCTAGTGAAGAAACCAATGCCTTCTCTGCAGCTGCTGCATCTGCTGCTGCCATGAAGGATGCTATGGAGAAAGCTGAGGCTAAATTCAGACATGCTAAGGAGGTACGCGAAAGAGAATATGCAAAGGCCGCTAAACATAAGGAATCTGTGCAGCTGGGAAAGGATGAACAAGGCGGGCAGGAGACAGCATTTGGGGAAACTGAAGAGATATTAGAGCGTGAAAGGAAACGAAAAGAAGATGAAGAGAGAGAGCAGAGGAGACTTGAGAGGGAGAGGGAGAGGTCAAGGGAGATTGAAAGAGAGAGAGCCAGACACGCTGTGGAAAGGGCTAACCGGGAGGCACGTGAAAGAGCAGCAGCTCAGGCACGTGAAAGAGCTGCGGCTGAAGCTCGCTCAAAAGCTGAAAGGGCTGCTGTTGAGAAGGCAAGCGCTGAAGCTCGAGAACGTGCTGAAAGAGCAGCAGTGCAAAGGGCACAGGCTGAGGCCCGTGAAAGAGCTGCTGCAGAAGCTAAAGAGAGAGCGGAAAAGGCTGCTGCAGAAGCTAAGGAAAGGACTGCTGCTGCAGAAGCAAGGGACAAAGTGGAAGCAAGGCGTCGAGCTGAAAGAGCTGCTGTTGAAAGGGCTGCAGCAGAGGCTCGGGAGAGAGCTGCTGCAGAAGCCCAAGAAAGGGCGGCAGCAGCTGCAAAGATGAATCAACAAAGGAATGATGATGACCTGGAGTCCTTTTTCAGCATGGGACGAGCAAGCAGTGCACCAAGGGGACGAGCAAATTCCACTGTATGTGCTACCAGCAGAAGAGTACATATGTTCATGAGGCTTATTTCAGTTCATGAGATTTTGTTGCTCATTGTCGTCCTTATACTTTTCTTGGGTTATACTTTCAGGATCCCTTTTTCGATCAGCCATTCCGGAACAAGGGAGAATCTGAAGCTGCAAAGAGGTCATCGTCATCTAGTGGACCCTCTTCCAACATGAAGAAGGCTTCTTCTACTAGTAATATTGTTGATGATTTATCTTCTATTTTTGGAGGTATATTTACCTTTTATATCATTCGTAACATTGAATATGATTTAACATCTATCTTTCGCTGACTGCTGTTCTTCTATTGGAATAATCTTGCTTCCATAGGTCCACCATCATCTGGAGAATTCCAGGACGTTGAAGGGGAAACTGAAGAAAGAAGAAGAGCCAGACTGGAACGACATCATCGCACTCAAGAGCGGGCTGTATGTGCATTTTTGTTTTCTGATAAACAATAATTTTGATTCTTTTCACTGGAATTGCTCTCTTCTTTTCATTACTAAAATATTTGTCCCATGCGTCAGGCCAAAGCATTGGCTGAGAAGAATCAGCGAGACCTTCAAGCTCAGAGAGAACAGGAAGAAAGACATGTAAGTTCCTGCAGAAAAGTAGATATATCTTGTGATTCCGTATTTGTCTGGCGTTTTTGGTTGCTTGAAATCTCTTAAATTTCCATAAATCCAAAGTATGTTTATCTGCTATCTTCCACCTATTGCTTTGATTCTTGGACCTACACCACTTTTCCCATCACAGTATTTGTTGGCAAGCGGTTTTCTTCTCCAGATACTCAAAATGTTAGTCATGTACCATTTAATCTTGTGAAGCTGTGTGCAGCTTACAGGTTTTGGGCTTTCCTTTTCATCTATTTTAACTGGTACTAAATGATATAATTCATGTGTTCATAATAAAAAAACATTTTGAACACAGAGTTCTCTCCATGTGTTACTATTTATTTTAGTATATAATATAACTTATGGTATTCTCTATTAATGTTGAGGTTCTTCTTTCTTTTTTCCTTTTTATTTTTTTGCTACCCTCTTGGGCTGGCGTGGGCATGCTGTGCCTATGTTTCTTCTCCCCAAAAATTAATAAAAATTAAAAAGCAGTTGCAATGCCACATCACATGTGACTGAATAGCTAATTTAATTCATCCTTGGGGTTCAGTCATGGTTTTTGAAATTCAGCCTTATGCTTTTGATGTAGTATCATGGATTTCAATGTGCCAAAAATTAAGAGTCCAGATCCTTAATGTATACTTGATTCTCAAGAAATGACGTCCTATAAACTTTGTTTGAGAACTTTAGAAGTTTAACCCTTCTGTGGTCTATGCCTGCACAAATGTGATTGCTTATTGATATACTTTATTAGATATATCTGAATATATGTCAAATAGCATCTCATCTGTTTGACCTCTGCTCTGGTTACAGAGGATTGCTGAGACATTAGACATTGAAATCAAGCGGTGGGCTGCTGGGAAAGAAGGAAATCTGCGAGCGCTGCTGTCAACTCTGCAATATGTACGTTTAAATTGTTTTCTGGGTTGTGTAAAAATGGTATCATTCTAGATCGTCGCACACTTGTTAAATTATGGCTATGCTCCGAATTTCTGAGTATGCTTTTTTCACTTTCAACATCAAAGTTGGTGTTTCAAAATGCATCATGATTCGTATCTTTCTGTTCGTTATGAAGTTGCTAACTCGTGCTTTCTGGATCTCAGGTGCTTTGGCCTGAATGTGGCTGGCAGCCTGTTTCTTTGACAGATTTGATCACTGGGGCATCTGTCAAAAAGGTATATCGAAAAGCTACTCTTTGCATTCATCCTGACAAGGTTCAGCAAAAGGGTGCCACTCTCCAACAGAAGTACATTGCTGAAAAGGTCTTTGACCTGCTTAAGGTATTATTGAGCATCCTTTTTTGCTGATTGTTTTTACTTAAAATTATGTGTGGGTTTCTTTTGTTAAGTTTGAGTAGACGTGCAATGAACAGGAAAAATTGTGGGTTCAAGGTTGACAGTTATGTTTGGACGTAATTCTGTTATTAAAGGAACGATGACCAATAAACATTTCACCTTCATAAACGTGAAAGTATTTCTTCTGCCAGGAACTTCTCTGTTAATTTTGGGTTTAATATGTCAAAATAGGAAGCGTGGAATAAATTTAACTCAGAGGAGCTCTTCTAAGTGTCGTCACAAATTCTTTATTTTTGGGCTGCTACCTCCGGGACCACACCATTTGGCAGGCATAACACATGACCGGCCTCAAAACATACGAGCTAGAGATGCACAAATGCTTATATGAATCTTTTGGCCGCTAAGTGCAGTTACGAAAAAGACCTCTGCGCTGCTCAAATGCTTGTACATGTATGCCAACTGTATATTTGATGTGCATGCCAGAGATCCAAGTCAAGCAAACTTAAGAAGATCTCCAGGTGTAGAATAGAATTGTTTTAGTATCCTGTGTGCTACTATATCAGTTAATCACCCTTATGCTCATTAGGTGATTGTTTTGTTTGATTCATCTTTCTTCTTTAGTAACTACTTTTTGTCCAGTTACCCATTCATTTGCTTTAGGTTCATATAATATCTTCAACACATAAGACATCAAAATGCACCATGTACTATCGTAGAGTTGAGATATATTTGAAGGCATATCTCTTGTTTCATTCATATCTCTTGAAAGCAAATCTTCTTCTTTCGGTTTTTTATGATTGCGTTGCACGTTTCTTCATATTGATTGAAGCTTATTTGTTTTGAACATAAATGTTGCTGTTTTTAGCGAAGGCCACAATAAGATGAACACAAAGGCATGTGATTCTGCTCTGATGTCCGTTGCATAATCTAGTCTATCAATCCATATAGTAGATGCTGTGTTTGATGAACTTGTTCTACCTTAGTTTCATTATATTGAGTAAGAAGTTTAATGTTTGTGTTTCCTCCAATTAAATTATAAGCAGACTTATGTTTACATGTCGCTAAAATCATTGGGAATGACATTAGAGTTTTCTCAAAATAAAATGCTCACATTTAAGGTATGTAACAACGGAACAAAAAAATCGTGTAAACTTTTCGGATTATAGTGAAAAGAAAATTTCATCAGCTAGAAAGTTTTAGTACTGACTTGTAATTTGTAAATGACATATGAAATAATTGGGTTAAAACTCTAGATTAACCGCGTGATTAACTCGTTAAACAAAGGGCACTCTCTGGAAATTTTATTTTTTTTATTAGGATTTAGGAACTTTTACCAAGCTTCTTCAACTTCAAGAAGATTTCTTCGTTCATTGCATAATTGATAATTATGGCAACACGTTTTACTTTGTTTCATTTTTTTTTTATTGAAATTTGAAATGATGGATATAATTGACACTTCCAGACAAAACTATCCAAAAAAAAAAAAAAGGAAAAAAAAGAAAGAAACCAAGGAAAGGACAATTCCAGACAAAAATGCTTCTACTAAAACGTAAAAGAGAGTTATGGAAGTAGAGACACCATTTGTAGAAAAATTTGTAAGAAAAGCTGTGAAAAGAAAAAAAGGCAAAAAGTAGAGGGTAGTTGGAAGTAGAATACCAGAAGACCAAAAGGTTTGGTGAGAATTACTTTTATTTTATTTTATCTTTTTATGTTCAATTTTGGAGAATTAAAAGTAAAAACTTGACTTTCAAACTCCCCAAAACAGTTCAGCACTTTCAACAAAATAATAATAATAATAATAATAATTGCAAACACTCGTTGGATTTTGGAGACCTAAAACATGTCATATACCCACAAAATGAAACTATCAATAAACTCAAAACTCCGAAACCTTTTCAAGATGGCCAATTTGTTTCAAAAGTGTCCAAAAACTCCACTCTTCAGAAAGTTCATGGAAGCCATCCCCATTGTCTGTACAGGCTTTCAGAAGATGTATATGTGCACTATACGTTCATCAAGAATCCAGTATGTTCATAGGTAACTTACTACACGAACAAATAAAACAAAATTGTGAGTGCCGTAAGTGAAAGATGGAATCCAAGAGCCACAGAGGTGCAGCTGCAAACAGTTAACCAATAGGTTGTAAGCATCCCATCTGCCATGCATAATTGCAAGCTGATTGTTTATAGTACGACCTCAAATGTGCTGCAGCCTTGGCACTTAATGTACAGTGCAGTCAGTCCAAATTTAGTCTCGATACAGAACTCAGGTCTCAACCTGCATCCTCTATCAAGATGCTCTACGTGAGCTTCACCCAGCCTCAGTCGTAAGAAGTTCAAATCAACCTAGAATTAGGAAGATACAACCGAGTTAGTGTAATGGCTATGATGATGGTCATTCAGGAGTTTGAATTCTTTATTGGAGTTAGTTATATTGTACTCTGCAAACCTCAGATCGATTACTAAAGCAACCTAGATTTATCTACACACACACACACACAAAATGGATTGATGCAGGAGAGTTGCATGCCATATGGATATTAGAAGGCATACAGAATAAACAAGAGAATCATCAAAGTGTCAATCAAGCAAATGCCATTGCAAGATCTACTTCGTTGCTATTTTGTTTCTTCATGCAAGAATTTTGCATGTTCATAACTTTCCTGCCATTTTAAGGTGCCATCATTTTTATGAAAGAAAATAAGAATGGACTACATATTGAGTATTGACTACTTCGTGTGTGTGTGAGAGACAGAGAGGGAGAGAGAGACTTGTAAGAGATAAAGAAAGGGCAAATGACCTCATCGCCTCTTTTTAGTTTAAGTTCACACTGGCTGCAATAAATATGATGACCATTTTCCTGCAATTTCCCCCGTTTGCAGATGGGGCACCAAACCTCCTCTCCAGCCTGCATGCCAAATAAAGACACATTAAGAAGTCTCATTTTTCTTTGGATTTGATAAAAGAAAAAATATGAAACAGATACGTGTTATAAATACTTGTCCACACCAAGAACAAACAAGACAGGAAAAGACCATGCTGACCAGACCCCATAAATTCATTCTATGCTTGCTCCCCTAGATCCATAATATGCGGTTTTAAGCTTTCTTTACACCCATTGTTTACATAAACAAAGCAAAATAAACACACCACTCAACCTCAATTGCGAATGTGTTTAGTGCAAGTGATATTTTTTACCAAATATAAGGCAAAAAGTATAATCACGTGTCTTTCTAACATTACCTTTCAAGAGAACAAAACAATCGCAACATTTGAATGTTAAAAGTAGATTGGTTCTCATCAAACATAGGTAAAGACCAAGGGTAAAAATTTTGTAACATGTACGTCAGTTTAACAAAACGAACTCATTCTTCAGATACTCAATCTAGCCATTGAATTTCCATGCCAAGTGAAGTGAGATATTGCACAAGGAGAAACGAATATTTCGCATCATACCTGCTCGCTGTTAAGCTGCATATGCTCGTAGACTACATGAGCCAAGTATTCATCTTCTTCATCCTCCCAGGTTGTACCAGTCCTTTCTGGCTCTGCAAGTAGCTAAAAGAAAATATAAGACTACATAGCTAGAAGAGGAAGAAATATATCCACATAAAGCATTTGCAACCGCATCCATTGAGAGATATGTATTAATCAAATTGAACAACAGTGAATCAATCCATCCAGTGTCATGGACCAATGGACCAGCATATTGAGTTGCTTTAAACAGGGAGAACTGTTCGGCAGTTTAATTTTTCAAACTAAGGGTGGCCACAACAGATATGATATCCCAGTGATCAGCAACCATAGATCATTTCAAATATCAAATAGATGAAGTGCATATAACTCTAAGTCGAAGTGTTTTCAACCACTGGTTCAGAACTAAAAAGGAGCAATAAACCTCCACAGTGTAGGTTCCTTTTGCATTAGTATGAAACTGAAAAGTGAAAAAGAGCATTTACAAGACTATTGACATTTCCAACAACACAAAAAGCTATAGAACAACTTTTTCCCTGTGATCTCTGATATCGGATTAAATTGGCACGAAAGACACATTTTGTTTACAAAATTACTCAATCTGAGAATATTTTGGCTTGGCGCTTCATGGTCTTCTCACTCTGTATAACATAATTTTTTGTGATTTGAACCAAACAAACTATAAAATTTGAGTTCATATTCACAACAAGTGCAAACCACATAATTATTTACCATATTTACCTGTTCTGCTTTCCTCTGTCCTAAGATCCTCGTAAAATATCCGTTGCATCTCCAGTAGTATTTCTTCACAATCGCCTTGATAAGCTGTATGAAGACCATCATATTCCCATATCATGTCATCAGTACCAGAGCTAGATATCGGTGCTGAACTATCATCCAGAGACGATCCCTTAATTTTGCTTAGTTCATCAGAAACTATGTCTTGGAGAGTTGATAAGATGAGTTCCTGGAGCCAGAATCGTAACATAGATTAAAAGCATGTAGAAAAGAAAACTAGCATAAAATGACAATTTCCAACAGGAACAAAAACACAATCACTACAAATACTGGTTATTTGACCTCAATAATAAAATTTGATCAAATGATTTCTCTTAAAAAGGGAATTACATGGGATCCCCCCCTTTCCTCGACAATTGTTGTTCTTGATATCAACAACATATCTTATTATACTTTTTTATGAGCTCTCAGATGATGGGCTTCTTAAAGGAGAAAAACAGAATAGAGAGGCTAACACACTGTGAAATTTCCTCCTCTATGCATGTTACTCTCCGATCACTATCCCAAGGGGATAGTTAACACATCCTTCCAGTGTTAGCTTCATTTATCGTTTGCTAGTCTAGGGAGATGGCAACGAAGCCTAAAGGCACTAAACATCATTACTGGTGGCTTATTGTCCCAGATCCACCTCTTTCAATTCTTTAGTCACTAGTAATTTGCACTCGGGTAGAGAGGGCACCACAAACAAATGAATTAAAACTAATAGCTTACGCTTTCATCTGACCGAACATATTTCGTCATGTATGAAGTTTTATGCATAAGGAGGGAAAAGAAGAAAAAAATACAGAGCTGCAACTTCATTTAAGACTTGTTAATTTTACTTAGAATCCTCAGTACAGTTTTACCTTATAAACAGACACTAGTACACCTGAGTTATCTAGGGAATTTGATATATACTTTTCACATTGATTATGTGGTCATTCCTTCTTGTCACAATCTCTCCTTGTACCTGGTCTACTATCATCAAGTGTGTAAAAAAGTATTGATATCTTACTACCACAAAATTTTACCTTCAGACTTATCCAGCACCTGTTGGCTTGCCCTATATAAATGAATAAATCACCATAACAACAGAAAACCCCTATCTGGCAATTCTCTTCCCCCAGAGAAAAGTAGACTAAACTGTTCATATCCATACAATATATAAAACACAAAGCCATCCTTAACACTATGTTTTCATGTGGTGGTCCTAAAATGCCTCATAATATTAACTCACTCTAATAACTACCCACATTCCACTAAAAAGCCAACTCATCTCTCATTAGATTATGCATGCAATTATAACTAAGTATATAAGAATTATATTATTTAGTTTATGTACACGTATAAAGTGTGCACTCGACACTAGTTTTCTTATAAGCCGACAAAACAAAGGATCAATCAACTAACCTACTGCCACCAAATTACAATTATACATAATTCAACGACCACAACCCAGTATCCAGCATTTACCGACGGAACAAAAAGCTTGAAATGGGACATTTTAAAAATAAAAAATAGAAAATTAAAAAAAAAAAGGAAAAGAATGGAAAGGAAAGGAAAACGAACCTCGTGGTTGGCCGACTGTTCCTTAGCTCTGGGTAATCTCAACTTCCAGAGCAAGCGAGTTCGATCCTCACGAACCCTTTTAAAGCAATTTTCCCGCAGCTACATTTCAACGACATAACCAAAATTTACATACATAATAAAGAAAACTAATCGGCCATGCAGTAATTAGTACGCAATCAATCATTTTAGTACCTTGTGTTTCCATTTGGGGTAATTATTGAATGAAGCAAGGGTTTTAAGAGAGGGCCGGCAAATTTGCATTCCTTTAACTTCATCTCCCACCATATTTCCGATAATATCTTTCAAGCAATCTCAGTGATTGAGTATCTATGCACTTCTTCCTTCCATTCGGCGCGAAACAATGCGCGAGAGGGAGATGACGGAGAAACCTGGTTCTGATCAAACCAAACTGACGAAAATATACGATTACAAATAATTTTAAACAATGTATATATAGACGGGCTTCTTTAGATTGGGTGGTGATGGTGGATATAAGCCTTCATCCAGGCCCAATACATTATTTCATAATTTGGATAAGAAATTTCGATGCAAATAACAATCAATAATAATTATATTAAAAATAAATATATATTATTTTAAAAAATAAAATAGATTAAATACTTTAAAATTTCCGCATTATGAATTCTAAAAATTACGTATTTTATATTATATTTAAGATATTTTACTAATATTATATATCAAATATTGTTATTCTAATAAAATATATTGTTAATATTGGATACTCATAGTAATGGATCGAACTACTTAATTTCACACTAGATCTATTTATTTTGAGTTACAAATATTTATAATTGAGTATCCATTAAATATTTTAATGGGTTGAAAATCATAAAATTTAAATTGAACTAGAATTTTTTTAAACAAATAATTCATAACTCAATTTTCAGATGTATACACGCACGTGCCTCTATGAAATTGTTGTATACATTTGGTCAACATTGCACGTGAATTTCCTTTTTAAGTTATTTAAAATCGATTTCAAATTGCATACGGTGCACTTTAATCCAACCCTTGTATTTAATGAATCTGTTGGCCTAGAGTGGGGTTACAATGGTAAATGCTCGAACGAAAAGATAGAAAAGATGAAATTGTCATATTATAATATATATATATATATAAGTAGCAAAAACAAGGAAAAATCCTATTATACAAAAAAAATCTCATAGCAACATATTACATGACCATACAATAAAAAAACATCCATACACATTTGATGGAAATCAAACTGATGACTTCTATGATCATGAAATATCCATGCCATCGCTTGAACATAAATCTCATTGATGTCATTTTACAATACATGTGAAGCTATTATCAAAAATGGTTTAAAAACCTTCCAAATTATTTTCATTACTTATGAATTATCACTAAACACATCTATATGACTTTTACATATATACATACACCATGTATAAAATTTATAATCAAAATTATACAAGAAATATTGTTTAATTAAAATTCTTTCACCTAACCAAACAAAAAGAAATTGATTTGATATTTAAAATAAAAATTATGTCATACTAAAACAAAACCAACATTATTTCACTTTACAAAGCAATTTCTACTTACCATCCCAAGACATAGACAAACAAAAAAATATTTATTTCATTCCCTAATCTCACTCTAGGAACATTATTTTCAAAATACTATTCCAAAAAATACTGCAAAACAAAAACAAGCATCGCTCGTTCGTGGAGCAAAATAATTTAATAACTTTAAAGTTAAAATAAAATTGAGAGTATTTAAGGGCAAAGTAATGCAATTAAAAATATAAAGACAC
>JACFYI010002230.1:4462875-4489686 GCA_014898755.1 Handroanthus guayacan
AACTAAAAATAGGAAAATTGTTCAATCTTTTGAACTAGAAAAATCAGTGGCAATTATGCATTGAACTAATGTGTGGACAATAAAGCTTCTTCCTCCTCCATGTCTCAGTTTAGCAGTATCTAACTAGCTGAAGTTGAAGCCCAAGAAAAACTTCATTAAGGAAAAAAATAAAAAATCATTAAAATGCTTAATTGATTAAACAGAACCACAGAGTTGAAAGCAGCCTTCTTGCAGCTATAGAAATGGCAGCTACTGGAGGATCCATAGCTCTTTGGAATTGCCCATCTTCTTCTTATTTCAGCCACAAAGCCAGACCTTCAGCGTCCACATTATCACTGGTAAAAATTTCAGACACCCTTATAGACGTGGAAATCTGTATGTGTACTCACACCCATATGTGTGCGTGTGTGTGTGTGATTGGTTTCTTGTGTGTTATTTTGCTGGACTCAACCAATTTCTTGACGAAAAGGAAGACCCTTTATCTCTTTGGTTCTCAAGAACTCTAAGACAAGATTAAAATTCTGTTCTTGGATACCAGAAAACTCAGTCTACCATTGTTCTAATTATATGTTCATAAGATGAGCTCAAACCCTTCATTAAGGAGAGGTCCTTTTTGTGTTATTTGAAAATTGTAGTTGGCTAGTTAATCTTATAATTAGGTTTGTGTCTACAGGTGGTTAATTTAGTCAACCAACGGCGAAACTTATGTTGCTTAGCAGTTCAAGAATCATCTACATCTACATCTGCAGGTGATTTCTGCAGATATCATGGCTTTCATTTATGCTGAACTACATGTGTTCTAGCCTTCTAGGCATGTATATAAGCCATTTATGTGTTTATACATATATAGAAATTGGTATTATACATCTTGCTATATATACATATATGATGATTGTTAAATCAGTTGCTGCTGAAACAAAGGAGAAAAAGGAGGTGAAAAAGGCAGAAGAAGGCACAACTGCTGCTCCTAAGCCAAAGCCTGCAGCAAAAGCTCCTCCAAAGCCTCTGCCTCAGTTGATGGAAGAAGATGTAATCCCCTCACTCAAGTCAACTCTAGAAGCTCAAGAAGATATCGTCGAACTAGAGCTATCTTTCAATGACAATAAGGTTAGATATTCTTGATTGTTGAGTTGGTAACTTTGAAAGTAATGAGACGATACATGGAATGGTAAGATTATGTGGTTTTGCAGTTGGAAGGCTCTTTTCTGAAGAAGGGCATTCCTTACTCATTTTGGGCATTCTTCCCTGAAGGAAGTATCAATGGTAAGTCTCATGATTTTAAAGAAAATATGGATGTGATTCATTCCTATTGTCCCAAGTGAAAACCGGTTAGTTGGTTTCATGGTGAGGAGCTGGAGAATGATAGACCATGCTACTTCAATTTTAGGACTTATTGCACTTTGCCCCCAAAAGAATTAAAAAGTTGCACTTTTACTTCTTGGAATTTTTAATACATAAGTGTGCCCCCCGAAATAAGTGTTTAATGAACAAAGCCCCACGATCATATTTCCAACCATATTTTACTATCAGATTACAAACATGTGCATTGCAAAGAAGCGTACAACACAAATGCTTGTAATTTGATAGCAATAAACCACAAGATGAAATGCATGTTCTTGTCTTCCGGCAACAAAAAATGACTGGATTTTTTATTGCAAGGCTTTGTGTGTTAAAACTTCTTATTCAGAGTTTACGATTACATATTAAAAATTATAAGGGGTAAGGCGCAACTGTTTAGCTTTTCTATGAGGCAAGTTGCAATACTTTTATATGACGATACAGTTATAACTCTTTTTTACTGACATCATAAATTATTGATAGTCCGTGACTATTTTATACATGAATGCTTATAATTACCACTCTAGACATCCTTATGCAAGGGAACTGCATGTGACAACCGCTACTGTCATGTTAGTTAATGATTTACCCGTGATCAATTACTCAGTTAATAATATGTCATGTGTTGATTAGTTTTGTGGACAATATTTGTAAAATCCAATATGTAATTGACAGGGCCAAAGGGTTTCTCTATATCCTCGTATGGTTCAGGAGTGAGCACTGTGGAGCCATTTTTGGTTGATGAAAAGAAACCTACAGCAAAACACGTTGTTTTCTGGGTTGAGAAGCGCTTGGCTGCTCAGGGAATAATCCCTGTTTGGAAAGACTGATATACTCTGCAATCACGCACTCTCTGATTTTGTCCTCTCCTGTTCATGTAAATGCAATTACTTTGTTAATATTACTACTTACACTCTTTTTATTTTCTTTTTCCCTCCACCCAATTTTGATTTAGAAATTCATCAAAAAATAACTGGTGGTGACAGTATATGAATCAATTAGGGATATCAATGGAATCCTAGTGAAATTGTAGTGACTAGTTCATGATTATTTTGTGACTTCATCTAAAGATTCCTGCATTCTCCTTGAAACGTTATCAATAGACGATTCCTCTTCACGTTCTGAAAGAGTTGCTCAAAGGTCACTATGAGCTCATTGCCACTCCCATTGAAAAGGAGAATAATTATCTTATCACTGACCGAATTATAAGAACATTCTATGAGGTTTGGAAAATATAATAATGTTCTATATTAGTTCTGCTGAAAAAAACTTAGCTGAATTGTGTAACAATACAATTAAATCCCCCTAACATTTATTATATTCATTGATATATTACAAATAAATCCTATGTTAATCTAATATACATAAATTTTCAAGGAGTGAAATACTACAAAGATTTCGCTTAACTTTTCCGTCAACTGAACCAATAGCAGTTTCCATGATTTCCCAAGTCATTCGGACTGTTTCTATCATTAGAACAAACATATGATCGTGAACAATTATCCCTTAAAGAACGCTTTCTCTTTCTAGAATACCAAATCTTCGATCAGAGCAAGTAGAACTAAAACGAATTATCATAGCATCAATGAAAAGTGCAGCAGATCAATAAAAGAACAAACTAAATGATAACTGAAAAACACATTTAATGATACTATATAACACAGTAATGATAAATCCAATATCCGGCTGCCCAAACGGATTCTTTATAATAGCACAGCATCATAGTAATAATTCACGAGTAAACATAGGGCATAAACAGCACATGAACGGATCCTAATCATACAGCCAAAGAATCCCAAAGCCACCAAACACAAGTTAATAGCATATAAGTGATGAGCACCGGTTTAAGCATTGGGACCAGATTTTGCATTGTGCATTGCCTGTCGGAGTTCACTCAAGAAATCTCTCTGCAAACCAGTAGAAGCGCCACCAGTAGGTTGAATCTGCTGAAGGCAAGAACAAAAATTCAATATAAATGAACAAAAGGGGGAACAAACTTGTTATCTTCCTTCGTCTGTTTCATTCTTAATTTGTTCTTTTTTTCATATTAGTTCTTCTTTTCGTTTACTTTTCTTCTGTGTTCCTGTTGGAGTTTGAATGGGCAAAGGAAAAATTCAACATACCAGGTGTGGAAGAATTGCTTGACCCCACGCTGATGCATTCTTCCTTGTGTACAAGACTGGCCTTTCTGGTCAACACAATAAAAAAGTACATAAATACCATTAAGTAGAATAGAATCTCAATCCTGATCTTTTCATAAAAGGTTTACTGCTTTTATACTGGAATTCTTTACCCAAACTTCATGATTTTGCCACCGTAATAACTTTCACAGCTACGAACTTTTACTGCATCGCAATTTTATGAGGAAACTACAACTTCTTAATGCAAAAATTCACAAAAAAAAAGCTTGTGCTTAACCTTTTTAACAGTAGGTGCAAATTTGCCCCAGAGTATGTAGTTATTGGTAATTTAAAGATTTTCAATACCACATCAATATGGATTTGGACACCTTTCCTTACAGATTTCTGGTCAAAAACAAATTATTATCTACCATTCATTCACATTGTAAAAAGCAAATTCCATCTCATGTATAGGTTTATCAGCATTGACGAGCTCTGATATGTTTGTCTCTAATCATCAGATAAACCAAACATTTTCACAAGAGTTCAACATAATTAGATGGCATCCGAACATTACTAATTAACTAAATTTGTGAATGATGACTCAGCAGACAGAAATACCATACTTCCATTTCCAGCATATAAAGTCCTATGACTTGGTTGATCCCACAGACAGATCATCAAACAATGAGCAGATATTGAAACTTGCCGGACTCAACTTTATTTGTGATAGGAAAAAGATTTAAGTACTCAGTAATGTTCATGTTTTTTAAGCACTCACTCGCTTTGGAGAGGCACTAAATCTTTCACTTACATATGCGCACAGGTCAAATACATCCATGACACAAACAACCTTGCCAAATATTCCATATCAAAATTAACTAAAAGTTCCTTGCGGGCCCAATATCTTTAGTAACTAAAAGTTCCTCACGGACCCAACATCTTTAGCAACCGAAGATTTCAAAAATAAACAGTTCTTACACTCACCAACTGAATCTTCTGGCAAACTGTTGTATGCACTCATGGCAGCAGCCCAACCTGCACAAAAGGACACAAATGTACAATCCTCAGACCTAGTAACATTTAGCCATGTAAGACCTGAAAAAAATCCAAAGGATACAGAACAAAAATAAGAACAATCTGCAACTTCTACACTCCAATTACAACAGCTAGAAGCAGTTCTCCTGAACAGGAAACGGTGGAGCTACTTTGATATGCAGTGATATCGAAATATATTATCGGCTTTGTTTTAAGGTAATAGAAGCAACAATACTTCACTGTTCATATAATAACAGCACCTCCCCAGTACGGTAGCATTATGTTATAAACTTAAGATCTACTTTCTATTTTTTAGTTATCAGACTGCAGTAAACAAGGTTTATTTTCAATATCACTTCAAAAAAAAAGGCACATATCCATGATGGAAAAACAAGAGAACCGACTCTATCAGATCTTTCTTTTCAGACTGGTTATGGTGCAAAATTTCCTTAAGATTTAACAAGGCTTTTCTAGTACATGAAGGTTACCATTCTTGTTTTTTCATCTATTTCTTCCAATTTGTAACAGCAAAGGCTTAACTTGCCACAAGTGAGAGGGTAGCTTCATAATCATGCATATTGTATCAATCGAACCTTGAAGCGGGGCAGGGAATAAGGTGGCTCGTTTTTTATGAATCTAGTTAGGAGGTTCTCAATATGTCAAAGAACAAAATATTAAAGCAGCAATATAACTCAAAGAAAAAGACAAGTTCGTGGAACATACGGTTGTTTAAAAACTGAGAAGCCTCACTGTTGCAACACCCCTGTAGAGGTATTAACTTCCCACGAAGACTTTCATTGGCACGATTGTTGTAACCAGAATCACCATGGTCTGCTATAGGACCACTTTTGGTGGAAACCACGGGGTTCCTATCTCCATCAGTTCCGTAGCTATTTGCCCGTTCCAGTCGATCTGCAAATCCACTCATTACAAAAGGAACAAGAATGAAGTCAATAGCAATAAAAAGGTTGACATATGACACTCTGGGAGCAATTTGAATCAAATCAATTTTTCCAAACATGATATGTGCAGGATATTGGAAATGCAATACCAGGTTCTTCAGTTTCATAAATCATGAACGAGATACAATCTAACATCTATACATTTAGTTATTAAAAAAACCCACCTATCCCATTCTCCAAAAAGAAATGAAATTTTATAGAACACAGTTAAATTACATCATCTTCCTAATCCACTATTTCTTTTACAGGACAATGGACTGGGGAAAGGCAATGTTGTCGGCAGAAACGGGGAATAGTACCTCCCTTTTCCTGCTTCCATGACTGTCAATATGAAAGGATTTTCAAAATATTAAAAGGCCAGCATTAAGAAAGTCAATTTGTAGATTATTTTGGATTCTTCTGTGCATGGTCCCTCACCCCATGTCCACATGCAGTATGTTAAACGTAACAATATGTTCCACATTACTTGGCCCAATGCACCAGAAGGGTACATGAGCACTGTGGCATGCATCAATTGATTAATAAAGCAAAAAATAATAATTAAGACTACCAGATGTAACTGTAAATCCATCTAGAATTTTAGTTGTCCCTTTATACTCTTTAAGTTCATAACACAAGACAAGAGAAAAGGGAAACAGGTAAAAACTCAAAAGCATCAGGAACGCGATTACTGCTGTCAGCAGGGTAGAGAGACGGAAGCAATTCCATCTGTTCCACTTTCCAAACAAATTAAACCTCGGTCCAAAAATTCCGTACTTTCATGAACAAAAGATTATGCCAACGGTAGGAATTTCCAGAAACTCCTACCTTCTCCAATTAAGGTCATACCAGAACGACCCTAGTAAATCCATGAAGATTGAGAAAATAAATGACCAAAAGAAGCCACTTTGCAACTATAATATTTCACAGACAAGCAGTAGATGAATCATATTGAAGGAAAAATGTGAGTCAAGCGATATTAAGGAAAATACTACACGAACCAAACAATTCCAAAACCTGCAACCAAACCATGAAGTAAAGCCTTAATCCAAGAAATAAAATAAATAAAAACCTTCCTCGCCTCGATACTCCCATGGGCAGAGAATATTAGAAATTTCAGGCAGATTATGCAACCCTAGTTATGCGTTTAATAAACTTACCTCCTCCAGATTTGCGCCTGCCAAGTGGCCGATTCCTGCAGACAATCAATCAGGCCCCCACGTCACCTCCAAAGTTTCTCAGAAATCCTAAATTAAAAAATAAAATAAAATTGCAGGGGAAGAGAGATACGAGTAGAGAAAAACTATCCAAGTACCGTTGATTTGGGGGAGCGTATCGCTTGACCGTTGCGATGTTGGTAGGAGCGGCCTGTGGATCCAAGCTAGGGTTTTCCAGCATTGTTAATTAAATTCTTCAACTTCACCACCACCTCCACCAGGCACCAACAAAGCAACTGCGTGGGTAGTTGTACTCTTATGTACAACTCTTTTTCCTCAAGAAATAAATTTACTCAACTTTGATTTCTCGACTCCGGGAATGCACAATTCGAGGTCAGATGAAGCTGCACAATGGATCCGCGTACTTTACTGCTGCTTTCCCATCGCCAAGCTCAGGGGCGAGAGAGAGAGAGAGAGAGAGAGAGAGAGAGAGAGAGGGTTTGAATTTTGCCAATTTGCGTGTTATTTTCTCATTTGATCGTATCCACATTTGTTTTCTAGATGTCCTTGAAGTTGTAAAAATTTCTATTTTGTGCCCATAAAGCTTCTACTAATTGGCAAGTGAATTCATGTTTAATTAAAATTTTGTTATTTATTTATAGTAATTTAAAAGTGGGCATTTTTTATACTTAAAATTTGTTTTTTGCATATTTTTAAATCTTCATATTACTTAGCTTTACATTATTTCCAAATCAAGTTTTACTTGTATGAAACATAAAAATTTACAATAAAGTATTTATTTACTAATTTATAATTTTTGAAAATTTATTGCTAATTACTGACATATATATAAATAACTCTTAATATTTCACGAGTTTTTAAAAATTGAATCTTCAATCATGTATTGTCCTTTCTGTAAGATAAAAGAGGTCATATCTTCATGTAAATTATCAAAATTATAAACACAAAATATTTAATAGAACAACCGAAAATTTGAGTACATTATATAGTAACGGTCTTATTTTTGTACAATTCTCCTATATTTAAAAAATGAGGTTTCTATTGAATTATAACAACTTTACTATATACATATACTAATATTTAAAATACTTTACTGTTGTTGATGACAAAATAATGTGAAAGTCGATGAGCAATTATCTAATCAATAAAGAGGCAGTCTTATAATCATGAAATTATGAGGTCGATTCCCAGCTAGTCTGTATGAATCATTTCTATTGAATAGTAGGTTTATTTAATTTTCTATTAAATAATAATTTTTGGAAGATTTTTCCCCCCTATTATTTATTAAAATTTGATGTATTTAAGGTTTAAGGACCTAATAGCATTCTTAAATTATTTTTGGGTCAAAATTATAATGTCACCAGGAAAGATAATAAAAATCGAAAGATGAAGAAATGGAAGAGTCATACGTGATTAGACATCCAATTTCCTCAGAACTCCTAACCCCCGTCGGCCATTTTTGGCGGAGGCGGTTTTGGAAACAGTTAGAGGCTTAGTTTTTTCCTTTTCAAATTGCTTCCCAACAATGATTAGGGCGAACAAGATTAGTAAATTAATTTAATTACGGTTCTAGGGACTATTAATTACTCGTGATATTTTTTTTTTTGGGGAAACACCGTTAATACACTCTATTTGTAACATCAATATATCAAATCCATAATATTTAGAATCAATAATTAAAAAAAATATATATCTAACCAAACTACTATACAATAGAAAATCTAATAAAGTTACTATTTAATAGAATAAAATATTTCATACGTATTCGGAAAGAAACGAACTCATGATCTCATGATTCATACACTATGTATCACTTAATCGTGTTTTAATTTAATTATCACTTAACTGTGCGGTTATTTAATTTTTAAAATTTTAATTGGTGTTCAACTAGTTGTCAATCAATCTTTTTAAGGACAAATGATTGTATGTTTCAATCATTATATAAATGACACTCGTAGTATATTTGGTGTGTGCACTTGTTTCTCACTTTTGAATATAAGAATGTTTATGTACTAATGAATAATAGTATCTAATATTTTTATTTAAAATTATAGTACAAATTAACAAAATTGAAAAATAAAAATAATCACAACAAAATTAAAAAGAGAGAAAATAATATAATGGAAGCAAATGAAGAGAAAAAAGAAATATTGAAAAGAGAAAGCTTATTTCTTTTGATATGAGGTTAATTTCGTCGGCTCATTGAAAAGATACTATCAAAATAATTATATAAAGATATTGTACCTTTTATTACACTACATATAAAAGTATAGATACACTATGAGCAGATTAAATAGAGAAAATGTCTATGATGGGAATGAAACTCATAACCTATCCATCTTATGATTAGGTTATGAGCTCATTGACATTAAATAATAATCAGTTGGATGTTTGATTATTATGATTAATGGGTATGCATGAAACGGGTAACGATGTAATTGACATTTTTAATTTTATTTCAAAATCATGGTGCCTATTCACAAAACGATCGACCTAGTCAACCCATCCCTCTCCCTAGCTCTATTTGGTAAGAAGAACCCTTTTATCTAACTTTATTGAAAGATTTGTTCATAAAGATTCCAATACCATCAACTCTTTTATTTGCAAAAAAACTTTATGGTATTTTATTATGGAGTTAATTGTCATTATTTTTGATGAAGTGACGCTGATTTCCACTTCTTCCAGAGGAAAAATAGGATTCTATCTTTATTTCTTATTCTACTACTCCAACTCCAAAGGACCAAAAAAAAAACCTATGGGGCTAATTTAACTTAATTATCAATTTTAAAACTTTGAATTTTTTAATTAAATAAAAATGTTTTATTGATTATTGAAAAAATCCACGATTTTTTTGAATAATAACAAATTCAAACATAATCTATTACAATTGGGTATTTCCTTTTGAGATAAAGATCAATTTACCTGTTTTTTTCTCATTTAAAAATAAATATGATTTGGTTTCTATAAATGGAATAAAAGAATTGCTTAGGTTTTTTGCAAAATATAAATAATTGTCCATTTCTTCTTTCTCTCTCTAATGTTTTCCCGCACCAATATTTATTATTGAACACTAAATGTTCAAAATCTTAAAAAGCTATTACTTAAAGTGATTGGTAAAGTTAATATTTTCGCGTATCTCATAATGATGATGGCAATAATTTTTCAATTCATCTATAAATTTTAAATTTGCAATACGAATATATATATTTCATGAGAAGAAAGGCTGGGTCAGGAGAACCCGAATATATTTATTAATAATAATTTCTCCAATTGTATTAATTTATTATTGCCTTAACACATACAAATATATATTCATATGTATACACAGTTCTTTGAAATCCATTTCAAGAAAATAAAATCAAATTTAGGTTGATAAATTTCCTAGCAACAAAGACCAAAATTTAGAAGTAAATTTAATATTAACATGTCATCGTGGGATCCAGCAATTATTTGAGCCTAATAGATTCCAAAAGGAAATCAACTTCACAAGAATATAATTAGAACTTTAAGTTATGCACCTTACCAGTTACCACATAGAAATATGTCTTCCCAGTTCCCATTCATTTTTATTTTGTATTCATTTCTCTAGAACAAGTCACTTTCTAAAGAAATATATGGAAATGAGGTTCCACAGTTAGCAGGTGTCTAACATTGTTTCTGCATTAGAAAATGGTGACTTACTTAGAGATACGGACAAGTTAATCGTGAGAGTTGAGAATATTTATAACTAAAAAGCAGAGAATGATAAAAAAAATAAAATTATAGTAGATGTTTACAGAAAGAAAAAAAGAAAAATGAAATTCAATGGCTTTACTATTTTGAATTACTGTATCGCCATCAAATATAATACTCCCACTGTCCTACAATTTGATAAGGGTAATACAATCCAACACATCTAATAAGAAAAGCTGAGATACTTTTAAATTATGACTAATTTTTACTTAAATACACAGTAGTAAAAGCAAAATTTACTTTATGAAACACACTGGCAAACGCAACGACAATTGCCCTCTTAATGATAAGCGGGTAGCTTTCTGAAAGGCTTTTATATTTGCAAATAGATAAGCCATAGGTTTGATTCTCATAGGGTAATTAAGCAACCAATCATTATCTTTGTTAAAGAGCCTAGTTGCGTAAGCATGTAACTCTAACAAGGACAACATCCAGTGGCAACGCCACATGTGGGTTAGTGGGGTCCTAGAGCCCCACTCAAATTTTTTTTTTTTTTCAACTATCATATATATATATATATATATATTTTCAAATACTAGATTATAAAATATGTATGCATAGGATCCCTCTTTTAAATTAATAGCAAATCACTAATAAAAGTTTAGAACTCTAGAATGTGAAAAATTTAGAAGGTAAAGAGTCAATTGATATAAGACTTTAAATATATATATATATATATCTTCAAATGCTAGATTATAAAATATATATGTATAGGACCCCACTTTTAAATTAACAGCAAATCAATAATAAAAGTTAGAATTTTAAAGTGCGAAAAGTTTGGAATGTAAAGAGTTAATTGGTACAAGAATTTGAAGTTTAAAAAAGTCTTCAATTTGACTATTTTTGTTTTCTTTGCTAAACATTTGAGTATCAAATCAAATTCTTTTACCCATAGCTCATGCTTATTAGATTCAAGTAATTTTTCTGTGTTAAAATTTTATATTTTTATTAATTTAATAGTATTTCAGTGAATTATTTTGTTAATTTTTTTGTAATTTTTGTATTATTGGATATGTAATTTTTTTTAATTATTTTAACATAATATATATCTCTTAATATGATAATTCATCATACTTTTTTGATAGAGATTATTTTTATAAATAATTTACAGCATCCCTTGGAGTAAGGATAATTATGGTTAGTATCACATCCTAATATTGAATGTGAGCGCAAAGCACCAGGTGCCGCATAGACCCACCCCCCACAATTGCGGAAAACGCCCACAGCTGAACTCGCGAACCAGGAAACAGAATCAAACGAGTGGAAGAAAAGCTCTGCTCACGTGGCATGAGCCTGCCATCCCCACTTATCAGCTCTTTCAACCAATCACCAAGCGACAAGAACATTAATTCCCCCACGAAGTAGATTAATAGATCCAAAATGATTTTTATCAATTAAATAACAGTCCTTTTCTGATCGTCAATATAGAAAATTATCAATGGTGGTAAAATTGCAGTAGGAGATTTATTTATTCGAAGAATTCTTGGGTGGTGGGGTGGTAGTGTTCATACACTAGGTTTGAGAGAGTGTATTTTGGCTTTTGGTTTTTTAGCCAAATCTTGAAGGTGCACTCTGAATCGAGTGAAAGGGTGAAACATGGAGGAAATTGGGTTCTTGGGGTTGGGAATAATGGGAAAAGCCATGTCGATGAACTTGCTTCGCCATGGATTTAAGCTCACTGTTTGGAACCGCACTCTCTCGCGGGTACAACTTTATATATACATATATATATATATCTTATGTTGCCCCCTTTCCTCAGGGATAGAGTTGAGTCAGTTGACATACATAAAGGGTTGCGTACGATTGTTTTGATTTATTGGTTGTTTTTTGTATGTTTGATATATTGTCTTTGAAATGTGCTTCATTTTTGTTTGATTATGTGTTTTAGCTGCCTAATATTGTGTGTTCAAGAAGTAATGTTATTCTTTGTCCTTAAATAGTTCAACAACAGTTTAGATTGAGGTTATCTTGCAAGTCAAGTTAATGGTGGAATAAGGTGAAGATTTGTTGGTGGGATATAAAGAATTTCTCTTGGTTGCCCTTGATGGAGGATGAACTTGAATTTCAGGGAGAGACAAAACTTTTTGGTTGATGTTGATCACCCTGATTTAGTACTATTTGGAAGTACAATGAAAATTTCTTGAAGAATTTATACTTGAACAAGCTAGTTTTGCACTTTCCATCCTCTAGATGATTTAACCAAATCTCACTTCGCATACTTCTGATTGAGGCATGCGTATTCTTTTAGTTTTATTCTCTTACTCTATCTAAGTATTCATCCTTTCAATTTCATTCATTCTTTTACGCCCTTAAACCTTTTAAAATACAGAAAGACATTTAGATATGATATGTGCAATGAGATCGTTCGTGAGAACATGAGTTGTATGTTGCAGTGTGATGAGTTGGTGGCGCATGGAGCTACAATAGGAGAAACTCCGGCAGCGGTAATCAAGAAATGCAAGTACACCATTGCAATGTTGTCGGATCCTGCTGCAGCTCTATCGGTTCGATAACTAACTGTTAAACTCCTTTCGTCATCTGGTGTTAAAATTACTATTTGATGTGGACTATTGAAATCGTGGTCGAATAGGTGGTTTTTGGCGAAAATGGTGTTCTTGAGCAGATTGGTTCTGGAAAAGGATATATTGACATGTCAACTGTTGATGCTGAGACTTCGTCAAAGATCAATGAGGTATGAATTGCCAAAAAAAGCCTCTCGTTATTCTTCCTAAATATCCCAACTTGTAAACTCAACTTCACTTCTTTGAATTTCATCAAAACTTTATTCGACATAATCACATAACCTGTATCATGAGATATATATTGTTGGATGGTTTTAGGCTATCACGTCGAAGGGTGGTTATTTTCTTGAAGCTCCAGTATCAGGTAGCAAAAAGCCTGCTGAGGACGGTCAACTAGTAATCCTTGCTGCTGGGGAAAAGGTCAGGAGCGCTTATTTATAGTCCTTGTTTTTTGTCACTTAAATAAAGTTAGGTTGTGTTTGATACCGAATATAAAGGGAGATTGACCATTTAGTTAGAGGAATTGGCCTGTTCGATTTGTGGGACTAAAGTGACGGGCCCTGAAAAATTAGCATCGAGCCTGCACTGTAGCAAAAATTACGTGCTATTCAAATCTTCCGGTCACTATCAATACTTGCAAACATCATAAATTTCCTGTTGAATTGAGAGGGAATTCATAGATGAATTGGTTGGGCATAGTTAAAGAAATCAAAATCTACTCCAACATTTCTTCTCATATCATGTATCAAATAAGAACAGATTATGGTGGATGATTATACTTCTCCCAATCTCTAATATCAAATAAAAGGCAAGAACACATAATCTTCCCTTAATTTTCATTGTCCTTCAATCACCCTTATTAGTACTGTACGGTATCATGGCCTTGTACTATTTGATTGTACTTTGGTTCTTTACTTTAGATGCTACATTTTTCAAACATACAACTGTCGTCTAGTTGTATCTAGATGCTGCAAGTATCGTGGTTGATTGCGACTTTTCTTGGATATGAATTTATGCTGTTTAAAATTATAGGCATTATATGAAGCAGCATTGCCTGCTTTTGATGTACTGGGGAAAAAATCGTTTTTCCTGGGGCAAGTTGGCAATGGAGCAAAAATGAAGCTTGTTGTTAACATGATCATGGGCAGGTAACTGACTAATTTCTTTCTATCTTCTTAAAACTAAAACTTATTTATTCAGGATAATTACCTCAGCAAACCTAGATGTTTGGTCTAACTTCAAAAACATTCCTTGTCGTCTGAGAAACCCTATGTTAGTTCAGCTGACAGAAACTTAGCAAAGTATAACTATGGATGTTACTGTAATTTCCCAAACCAAGGGCTGTTACTATAACTTCTCAAATCATAACTGTCACTCTATTAAGCTTCCTATTAGCTAAACTAACGATAAGGGTTATTATTCTAATTTTCCAAAGTACATATGGTTGCTATTGTAATTTGATTAAACCTCATGCAATACTGAGGTAATTATCCTCATTTATCATGAATTTTATAGCATGGCTCCATCCATCAAAAAATTGGATGTCTCAAAATAGTGTATAGTTTCCATAAAGGTAACTCGTTCTCAATTGTTGCAGTATGATGAATGCATTTTCAGAGGGACTTGTATTGGCTGACAAAAGTGGATTGAACCCTCAAACACTTCTTGATGTGTTGGATCTTGGTGCTATAGCGAATCCTATGTTCAAAATGAAGGGACCCTCTATGATCCAGAGCAGTTATGCCCCTGCATTCCCTCTCAAACATCAGCAGAAAGATATGAGGTTGGCTCTTGCCCTTGGAGATGAAAATTCTGTGCCAATGCCGGTGGCAGCCGCTGCTAATGAGGTACCATACTACTTTCTTAACCTTGTCGATAATCTTATCTTTCGACTCCCACATGACTTGCATCTTTGCTCGGTCATTTATCACTATGAGGGTGTTTGCATCAACTTTAATGAAGTGTTATCAGCATTTAGTTGAATTTTAACTGTTTTGGAGTGCATGAAAGTGAAACTCTAGTTTTAGTTTTCTCAAGTTGAGCAGATAAGAGCTAAAAGTAACTATCATCCCACTTTTGCAACATCTTGGATTTTTTTATTTCTATTTTCAAGCAGTTTCTGTTTTCACTACATTTTGTTGAGAACATTAGTATCATTCGGGCAGATAGACAAATTACTTTGAATATAAGAAGCCGAGCAGGTGGGTGGGTCTAAGTGGACAAGGGGAAAAAAATTGAACTTAAAATCCTTTCTAGAGATATCTATTTTCTTGGCTTTCGTACTTTGGAGGGTCCCCGAGATCCCTTGTGCAACTTTTTCTACAACCTTTTGCTTGTCTAAAAGTAAAAACTCCTGTGAATACCTATGATGGTGTGAACAGCACTTGTCTTATTATGAGCTACTCAAAGCTGTTTATGAAGCTGTTTTTGAGTGTTTGAAAATTTTGCTTTTATTTTAAATTTTGTAAAATTAATCAGCATTAATTTATAATCTTGTGCCTGTTTGTGAGGTGTTGTAACCTATTTTTAATAAAACTAGGTTATTATAATTCTAAAAACATAATTCTTTGTCGATTTACACTGAATTATTTAATGATTTAACATCAAACGCTTTCGATTATAATCTATATTCTTTCAACTTTTGGCGAAAGCAAGTGATTATGTGTTTGCATTAATCTGTTGCAAACACTACCTATGTGCTATAAAGTCCTATGAGTTAGCTAGGCGTGAAGGTGTTTACATATAACTGCATCATTGATCTTCCTATTCCCCGTTTTCAATTAGGCATTCAAAAAAGCTCGAAGCATGGGGCTGGGGGACCTCGACTTTTCTGCTGTGCATGAGACCATCAAGTCTGCCAAAGACTCATCATCTTGATTTGTCTCCACGATCGTGGAATCTATAACAATATTTAGAAACAGAAACTATATTTTTGACATCAATCAACATTTTCTTCCTCGATTTCATGGAGTATGAGATGGAGGAAACAATAATTTAGAATGTTTTGATGTACAACATGAAACTCTTGTGGAAATTGCTGGAACTATTTGTCGGCGTTCTTTGATCTATATTAATGTCATTGTCTTATTGCGTTTTTCTTTATGAGTTTTTATGCGAGAATAAAAATATATTTGAGTGTTTTGTTTGAAAATATTTAGTTGAATGGTTATTGGGATGATAAGTTGTTAAAATTATAATACTTATGCACAAAAAGATGCGTGTGTGTGTGTGTGTGTGTTTTCTGTTTTAAAAAGTAAGTACATATTAATTATTTTGAAATGATATTTGTTACTTTATATATTTGATTAATATGATAATAGAATAACAGGGTAAATGTAAAAAGGAATGAAAATAAAATAAATAATATTTTAATAAAAAGGGATAAGCAATATTTTTGAGTAAAAATAAAATAAAAATAGCCCCTGAAAATGCAAACAAACCGGCTCTTAGTTCATAAGTTGCTTCAAATTGTGGGATAAAATCCTCAGCATATGCAAGCCAAACAATAAACACAACAGACGATACCTCGCAGGGTTGAATGTATCACGTGTAGTGACAATGTGGACGTCACTGCCAACTTTATTAATTTATGTTCAATAAATAAACTAATCAAATTACTTAATTTACTAGTACAATTCTTTACTGTAACCAAGGAATACTGAATTAATTGGTTAAAACACTTAATTCCATTTTGAAATACTTCATGACCTGATTAATTAGTCCAAATCTTTAATTAATTAAGATGATTTTGCAATAGATTATACAAATACATAATCCCTTACTTTTGTTAAAAGTTCAACAAAAATATATATATATATATATTAAAAGCACTTAGTGTTTGAAAAACAAAAAAAAGTGTACAATAAACCAACAAAAAGAGAAGGCATTTGTAATTATAATCACTTACTTTTATCACAAATAACTTACAACACCTTATAAACAGTCCAAGACTTCTTATGAGATTACAAATTATTGTTGATTAATTTTAGAACATTTACAATAGAAACAGAATTTCTAGACACTCTAAGAGCTTTCAGCAGCTTCTAAGAGAGGTGCTTTTCACAAAGTTGCAACACTATCTACAGCCAATGCAAGAAACCAACACTGTGATCAACCAAAAACTCAGAAGAAACGAAGCGAGAGGGTGTATCAAATGTTGAAATCACACTATGTTGTGGAGAAACTGATTAAGAAACAGTAGAATATGTCTCATTTCTTGGAGGTGGAAGGTTTGAATATGTGGTCTTTGTAGAACTTCAGTTCTGCTATGCTTTCCTTGATGTCATCCATTGCCCTGTGTTTGTTTCCCTTTTGGGGAGCCTTCTTCCTATCTGCCAAACAGCCCATTCATATCACATATTGAAGGGGATCAAGATTGCTATTCACTCAAACCTGTCCCTTTCTGAGAATTTTTAATAAAGCTTTTGCTTTGGAACGAAGTGAATTTAATTTTTATTTATACAAGTTGAGAAGTCAGTCATAAAAGTAATAGTAAAAGTTAAGAATGTTTCATGCTACAAGCCAAAAAATCAGAAATAGTGTGTGTTTGCTAAAATAAGTGTCGTTTTACATTTTCAATGTTTTAAATTATTATCTTGCCCCTAAAATGGAATTCGTAAGAATAGTACAGTGTCTTTAGCATGGAGAAAATGAAGCAGAATCCAAAGCACTCTGAGATTCAAGGGGATCTTGATGTAAATTTTCGCTAGCAAAAGCACAAGTTTAGTTTACTGAAACTCCCCACAATGCTTTTAATAGTGAAAAAAGTGAAAAATTAGGAGTAAAAGCAATGTCAAACATCCTTCATATCATCCTCAGGAAGGAATCAGGTTGGTCCAATATCATGACTGTTTAGTTGCTTTGCAAACAAGAAAGTGTGAAAATATACAAACAACATTTCACCAATATTGTAAAAGCAAAGAGACGAGGAAACGTCACCTTTTGGGTACCAACGGAGACATAACGCCTTGACACTGCTGACATCAACGATAATGTGAGAGAAAAGGGCAGCCAAATCCGGCATGTATTTCTGCGATAGAATAGCAATATCATCACTGGAAAATTTCATAGCAAGCAAAGGATACCAGTACCACTTTCTGTGACATCTAAATATTCCAACAGAATGTGGACATAATGAAATAAAATTTAAAACATCATGGCCTTATAGTTATAGAACCGTTACATAGAGAGTATGATAACACAGCCGAAAACATGATCCAACTAAAAGCAGCAGCTGATGCATGCTTCTTTATTATCTGCTGCATGATTTAAACATCTCCAGTGTAATAGCCAACATTATAGAAAATTAAGGGCTTGTTTGGATGGTGACTTCGAGGATTTGACTCCAAATCAAGTAATGTAATAATGTTTTGGGTTAATAGTTTTCTGAGTCATGAAAACAGAAGAAAAATGTTGTATGGTCATATATTCAAAACATCATTACAAAAGACCGTTTAGTGTGAACTTGATTTCTGGCAGTTTAGGACTCCTCACTTTTAGAGATGACTTCAAGACAAGGGGTCATCCAAACAAGTTCCAAAGGAAGTGGTTTTAAGTCTTCTACCATTTATAAACAACTTCCTATTTTCAGAGGTGAGGTAGCAGCATCCACTTTCTCATCTTCATGTCCTTTTTAAATCTTATGTGCTATAAAAGTTACATAAAGAACTCATCTGCAGGTTATGTTCAAAAAAGTAAAATATCTCAAAATGATCAAGTACAAGCTAGTTGATGTTTCCTTACTCTTAAAAATATAAGATCCATATAGACAGAATTTCCCGCTATAAGAGGTGTATATGTGCCCACATGTCTCTTCACAAATTCGATAACCTACATAGATGAAGGCAGATCTAAGAAGCAAATTTAAAGTATGTGTAACAACAAATATATTCAACAAAATGTACAATCAAGGATCAACCTTAGAACACTCAATCTCGACTGATCTCATCTCTATGCTAATGTTAACAAACATACCCTGACAGTAATCACAACATTACTGATATAGTCATATAGACGAAAAAAAGTTACAAAAACGCAAAAGAAGGTTTGAGAAAAGGACATATAGCAGTAAATCTAATCACAACCACATCAAGTAGAAATTATTACTTAGATAGTCAATGGCTGCGAAATTTGCAAGATGAAGAGAGAACCTGATTTCCCACTCATAACAAATTATAGCATGCTAACAGTAAGTTCATTACCTAAAGAAAGAATCAGACATATTAGCATAGCAGGTAATCCACTGCTAAGACAAAAATGTATTATGGAAGTAATGACTACAGATATGTTACACTATCTGGACAGAATACTGTGGAAGATGCTGGGGAAATAATTTCATACGGATGTATTTGCATGGACAAAAGTTAAGACGGTAAAGATATTATCCTTGAGTGAAATCCATGGACTCTTTTCGCACTTGTATAACCCACCATTCTTTATTGAAATGCTGGCAGAACCTCTGTAACGAAATAAGGAAATCTTATAAAATGGCAGCTGCAGCATCTAAGTACTAAAGTTCCATATCTTCGTTGAAAAGGCCATCAGGCATCAGGTAATTCTTTTAAACAAGTAGTTATGCATCAGAGGCAAGAAATCATGGTTATTATATGCATTTCACCAACAAGTATAATTTGGCTGATTAGACCTGATAGATTTGTAATGTTAAATTGTTATAAACGATAACCATTTTGACAAAATACCACAAGAAAAAACTAAGGGGAAATTTACAGGAAGAATTTAGAACTTACCCATCATGTTACCTAAAAATCATTCTAAGGTCATCCATCAAATGTATGGCAAAAGTAACACGTGAAAGAAGCGCAGTCTCTATAGCAGAAGACAAGTCATATTATTAACTTTTCTCATGCCAGCCCTTGGTAGGATAAGATTTGAGATAGGTTATTATTCAATCCAGTCCTGAGGACACTTCATCGTAATGAAACACTGCAAGTTTCAGTCATCTAGCCTTTTATTAACATTGACATTTTCATGTATCTATATCCTGCCACATGCCAGCAAAATTCAGTCTGTTCATTAAAAATTATTGATAGACCAAACAAATGTGCTACATAAAAGACGATGACGAGGGGTTGGTCTAATTCATTTCCCCAACTTACTTGGGTTGAAAAGACAGTCACAGATGAAAGTTCTCAAACAATTCATTTAGGAGATAATTATAGACAGAATTCCAATAAGAGGGTGCAACATGGAACCTTATATACACATATGTTTTATATGGCAAGGATGTAAGGCCCTTTGCATAATCACAATGCGGCAATTACCTGCTTTTCAGCATCTTGTTCACTTATTGTACTTTGAAGAACCTTCTCTGCCAAACCTAAGTATCAATAGAACTTGCGTCACAAGTGATTGAATGGAAACTTAAAATCAATACAATATAGAAACTATTTTAGCCAGTCATTCATTCTCAGAACACAAGCTAAATAGTAATCGGTATTACTTCATTTAAGGTAATGACACTAAAACTTAGTAGAGTAATGTCATATCGAAATATATTAATGTGCAAGTGTTATTTCTTCAAACTAATTGCATCGGGACTATTTTTACAACAAAAATCGGTCAACTAGAATAGTCAGCCTATTGTTAAATTAACGAAGTAGTATTTTCTAAAACTGTAAGTCATTGTTGGAGTGACATATTTCAATTTCATGAGAGAAGTTACATGCCACTTTCCGAATGATGTTTTTGACACCATTCTCCCATTTTGTCAAGACACTCCTTGGTTTGATGGATAACCAGATCTGGGCCCTGTAAAGGAAAGATGGAAAATTAATTCGTTATGGAGAAGAGTGAAACAGTGGCCATATCACACAGACTTGACATATCTACAACTGTACTAACAGAATGTGTATCATGCCAAACAACAATACTAGCTCGAAATCAGCTGTAAATGGAATAACATGTTAATTAAAACTAGTAACTTTGGCACACTCAATGCGTGTGACTAAAATTTTTTGTTTACAAACTTAAAAAATACTTATTTATTTTTAATAATGAAAATATTTCTTAATTATTGAATATTATTACTTGATTTTATTTTGGAGGTTAACATGATCGGAAGATATTAAATAAAAAAAAAAACATTAAAAAAAGAACTAAAAGAAAAATGCTTTGTTCTTATTTTTTATAACTACCTTGTCGTTATTTTTTCGTGATAGGGTTATTTTTGTACACTTAGCGTGACGAACAAAAAAAAAAAAAAACTACCTTTGGCCCTGTTGCTTTATATATGGTATAGATATAAAAGGAAAAGAAAACAAAGTCTGATTATACCTCAATTGACTTGGTTAAATTTCCATCTGTAATCACACAAGAAATCTCCAAAATTCTATCAAATTCAATATTCAAACCTACACGGAACAAGAAAGAGAAAGGAGTTAAACAATTAGTATGGGTCATGTTACTTTGTATTAGGTCATGTCGCAAGCCTTTTCCCAGTTGGGCCTGAAATCAGGGAACCACAGAACCTAAACCTCACCTGTCATTTCCAGGTCAATCCACACAAGTGGCATCTTGTACTGTAGGGGAGTCAGCTCCCAGCTTTGTTGATCCCCATCCTCATTTTTCACCAAGGTTTGGTTTTCTGAACCATGCTCTATTCCATCATTATCTGCACCGCCAAGTTGTTCTTTCAGGGCCAATTTACATAAAAGGAGCACAAGCAAAATTGAAAGGTCACCATGCCAATGCAGCATAAGTTGAATGCTATAGGTATTCCGACACGATAAGCACTAAATATGGACTTTGATTCTCTTAAAAATGTGATAACCGTCATAAAAACATGGAATGAAAGAAAACTAGAGTAAGAAAACGTAAGTTTCCAACCTCGACCTTCACATTTATCTAAGGCAGCAGTGGCAATTGAACTCTGTCCCTTAGCATCCTCAACTCCCAGATCAAGCAATGAAAAGGAATTCGAAAGCTGATCCATCTCTACTTATGCTACTAATTACTGGTTCACTAAGCTCCTGAGTGACTCAAGAACGCACGCAAAGATAGTAAGCAATTACAGTCACTCCACTCCTCCATCAGGAGGCGAGTTAATCATGCAGAATATAAAACCATTCGTCCATTTCAACTTGGTTAAATAACAATTACAGTCAAGCTCAAGCACTAAAAACCAAAAACCCATCCCTAAATTCGAAATTTTCATCAATTATAACCTATAGATTCTAAAGATTTGCAAATTTCACCGTCATCATATCTTATATCAAAAGGACCCCCTTACGGCCGATCAACAGAAAGTTGGCGGACAATACTGCCCAATAACACGGAGGAGACAATATTAAACAGTGGAGAAGCGTTGAAGCATACCTGCTCGGGCTTGACCACTTCCACGGCGGCGACGGCGGTGGCGGAGGCAGTGGAGAACGAGGAGGAAACACGAGAGTAAGAACTGGGGAATTGACAATGAGCACGGATGAAGGGAGAACAGTAGTGCTGGTAGCAGAAGTGACGCCCCGATGGGATAAGTAAGAAATTACTGCCATTAATTTGACAAATTAAATGTTTTTCCTTTCCCTGTTTTTTCCCGAAATTATGTGAAATAAATATTTAAAAAAAATTAGTGGGAGTTTTCCTTTTTTATTTTTTATTTTTCGAGAGTAATTTTAAAATGTGACTCTTGACATAAATTTAGACTGATATTTAAGTGGGTGCAAATAATAGTAAAATCAATTCATGATTCAATTATATTATAGAAATCAAAATTATGTTATGTATACTCGGATATCTTTTTCATATGAAATACCCATTTTACAAAACATATCTGAACAAGACCTAAAATTTTTAAACATAATTTAGTAACTTTTAGTTGATCTGGAGTTTTAGTATCTAATAAAGCGATAAATCCAATTAAATTAGATTAGATCCTACATCAATATTATTACATGAATATATTTTAACGTAAAAAAGAATTTAGTAAATTATTGAAAACAGTTTATTAAACTAAATAAGATATTAAAATCTTATAATTATTTTTAAGAAACTCATAAAAAAAGAAAAAATTAGAGAATTTTCTAACTTATTTAATTATATTAAAATCTCGTCAATAAGCTTTGGTTCGAGTAGTAATGTTGATATCTTATAACTTCTTAATTATAGGTTTATTCATCACCAGTGGCATGTAGATTTATTTTTGTTCGAAGATTTATCTGTCGTAGTTTGAAGGATTTATTTTGTATTGATGCACACATTTGATTTTCTCAAGCTCTTTTAATTCGACAATCATAATTACAATATTGATATTATTAATATTTTATAAGATCTGATATTTTATCTTATACAAACAGTACAATTAATTTTTAGAATAAACATTTTATAAGCTTACAAATTATTTCATAAAATTTGGAAGCTTATAATATGTGTTGGGTAAGCTTAGTCAAGCACTCTTCGAATAAGCTCCAGATAAAATCATAAAACTGTAATGATTAATTCTTAATTGAGTATTAAATATTAATTAAATAACTCGAGAAAATGATACTTATATTGCAAGTTTGCGTAGCATTTTGCAACTATTTCCAGCTCATTTCTGTACAAAACGGGCCGGGTCAAGACCGAGAATCGAATGGGGTTTAAGGGTTTTACAGTTTAGAGGGAATTTCTATGCCAGATTCAGTTGGGACACACTCAGTAGCCGCTTTCTTCCTGAACAAGAAGAAGGATCAGTATCACTCTTCTTCTACTTCATTTCATTTGTATTCGAAATCCCTTTGATTTCGAACAGGATTCGGAATGGCAACCACAATTCCTCCGTCGCCTGCTCCGCCAACGACTCCCCCGGTTTCAGCAGCCGCGGAGCCGCAGAAAGTTGACTACTTAAATCTCCCTTGCCCCATTCCGTACGAAGAAATTCAGCGCGAGGCACTAAGTTAGTGCTTTCTAACCTCTATATCTCTCCCTTTTCTGAATGTGGTTGATTTTGGAATTTGATCTCCACTGTTTTGGGTCTCATTGTATACGGATTTTAATTTTGTTGGTAACTGAAAAGCTATATTGGTATGTAAGAGAATAGATGGTTTGTTTCGTTGTTGCTTAATTGCAGTAAACCCTAATTAGCTCGGTTTCTCTAGTTAGGTCAGCTCTGGCCGTGTTAAAAGTCAACCATCAGAAATGTTGAAAATATTAACAAGGGTTAGGTAAGAGCATAGTGCTACTTATGTTCATTCTGTATCAGTTAATTCGAGCCCATGTTATTGCACTTGCCTTTAGCTTGTGGAAGTTAAAATTGCTTTTTGAGTAATGTTGAGAAAAGGAATATACCATCATTGGGTAATTGGATGTTTGACTGCCATTTTATGCTAAGTTTTGCTCTTCTATCTAAGAGAAGAGAAGTTAAAATGCACATTTCAACATGTTGGGGTGGCTTTGTGATTGCAATGGTGAAGAACTTCTAGTGGAATGCAGAAGTTCGGAGTTCGATTATTGATGCAAGTGACACAATGACACGTTTACTTAAATTTGCTGAAATATGCTCATTATTCATTGACTGACCTTGACCAAATTGTGTATGTATTTTCACTTGTTCGTTTTTCGTTAATTCTCTCCTTTTGTAATGGAATAATCTGAAAAATTCAGCTGTTAATATTGACATTTTCGTGAAGGATACAGTGTAAGAGATTCTTTAATATCTACTATCATGGGAATTTTTTACTATGCCTACGAAGGATAACATCATTAGCTTGCTATTGCCCAAAGAAGGTTTTTTGAGATGACGGTATGAATCAAAATGCTAAATGTGCTTGTTTTTATTGCCAGTGTCCTTGAAGCCAGAGCTTTTTGAGGGAATGCGCTTTGACTTTACAAAAGGACTCAATCAGAAGTTTTCACTCAGTCACAGGTGGTTTGTAATTGAATATGTGTCTGTGTAGTGTGTTTGTATCTTATTTCCCATGGGGGGTTCTGATTCATACTTCCTAGTATGTTCCTTTTAAATGCTAACCTATTTGACTTTAATTTTTGTAAGTGTGATGATGGGACCTACGGAAGTTCCTTCCCAGTCTTCTGAAATATTTAAAGTTCCCACTGCTCATTATGAGTTTGGTGCTAACTTTATAGATCCAAAGGTATGTTGCTATTTTGCAATTCATTTGTACTTATAAAAAGGTTAGTTAGGTTATACTAAGACCTTTACTTTTTCTCTTTCAGTTGATGCTTTTTGGAAGGGTGATGACTGATGGGAGACTAAATGCAAGACTGAAGTGTGATTTGACTGAAAATCTTACTTTGAAAGGCAATGCTCAAGTAGGCAACTTGTCAACTTGCCACTAATGTTTTAAAGTTGACAGCGGTCAGTAGGCTGTTGCAATATTTCTCAGTTTGTACAATGAAGTTACCTAATATCTGTTATTCTTTCTTTCTGTAGCTGACCAATGAGCCGCATATGTCGCATGGCATGTTCAATTTTGATTACAAGGTAAGCATTAAGTATTTGGTACTCAGGTATGTTGGTCGTTTTTAAGTTCATATATGTCCATGGAGCCTTTATACGTGTATAACGTGAAATCCTTAAGTTTACATTGCTAACCAAAGTATCTACATATGGATCTGTCCAGCTTGCATGACATGTCATGTATGAATCATATAATTGATGTAGTGTAATGTTTAAGTGTGTTAACTGAATCTAATGCTATGCTCTCCTTAAAAAATGTGCAGGGTTCGGACTACAGGACCCAGTTTCAACTAGGGGATGGAGCCTTATTTGGTGCAAGTTACATCCAGGTGAATGATCTGACCTCCAATTTGTAAGAGAACTTTCGAAACTGGAAGTGTGTGCATGCAAATCTGAGTGTTGTTTTGCACCATACATTATTTTTGGCTTGCTGAAGTAGTTAGGGAACTTAGACTTCACTCACTCTGCTAATATTCATTTAGTATCAAGGGGCAGCTATTAAATTTTTCTGAAATCTGAAGAATCATTTTGAAGTTTGGCATGGAACAGAACTTTGTCTTTCAGTATTAATTGAAATAAAAGAACTAGAGAAATCATTTGTGCTTTAGTGGGGGTTCACTACCTTTCAGGTTTTCCTGCATGGGAAAGGACATTTGAAGATAGAAGAAAATACGTATGGACAGTGGAGTCTTGTCTAGAAGTTCTTGCCTTGGCCAACAAGCTTAGAATAAATACACCTATCCTTGGTCCTGTCAAGCCAGAGAGTTCCAGTCAAGCTAATGTGGCATATTTCTGTTATTTCTTACAATATATGATCCCCATTACTGATGAATAAATCTGTTAAACTACGGGGATGCATAATGACTGTAGTAGCTAGAATGTTACACTAGTTTTCCCACAAATAGAACTAACATAGGGACAAGCTCTTATGTCTGGGGTCTTTATGCCTGTTGCAGTCCATCGCTATTTATCATTATTAGTAGCAAGAATCGTGTGCGAGGTGTTACTTCACGATGTGTCATAACTGTGTAAGCCTTTTATCTTTCTGTATTCCCTGGACCGTAACCTCACGTTAAACGTAACATTTAAATTAATGAATTGAAAGCGAACATGGAGTGTTTCCTTGATGACGTAAGGTGGGAGAAGTGGTTGCTAAAGATAGTCCCAACAGCATCAGTAATAGGTATGATCTGGAAGACCAAGATGAAAGACTAATTATGGAATGTCAAGCAGATCCCCCTCATCATCTGCCTCTCCACCAACCAGTCCAATCCCAGTGAAGATGAGGAGAAATTTTTTCTTGTTCGGAATATGATTGTAGAGCATTTTAAATAGGATGAAAATGATACTGCTTTTCATTTCCTTCCAAAACTAAGACAGCTGATAGGTCTCAGTAACTGTCATTCATATTAGTTATGTGCATCCTTCTGCATTTTCTTTGTTGTTGGTCTTAATGATTTAGTAATGTGTTTCTCTGTTCTATTCATTTGTGAGACAAATTTTCTTGTTTCTTCGAGTCAGTTAAATCTGCTT
>JACFYI010002230.1:4494745-4511780 GCA_014898755.1 Handroanthus guayacan
TCACTGCAGATGACACAGCACAATGTTGGAGCCCTGGTGGTGGTTAAACCTGGGGAGCGCAAGTCTGTTGCTGGGATTATCACTGAAAGAGGTTTATTTGAGACATATTATAAGCTTCTGCATGTTATATTCAGAGCTTATAAGATGTTCGATTTAATTTTTAAAATTAAGTTGTTGAAACACTTTAAAACATTTTATCATAATATCTTATAGGTCTATTATCTTATTCTACCCAATTACTTCAACAATGTGTTTTCTGGAATAAGATCTAATATCTTGTAAACTTTGAAAACATCTTATAAGATGAAGGAACTTATAAAATGCTTCAAATAAACTAAGCCTTAGCCAAACACCCTCTAATTAGAAATTACTTGCAGAACTTTCTCTTTTGTCGAAGAACTCTCTTCTTCTACAAATTGAACCTCTAGTAAAGCCGTTTTCCGTTGGTTGTTTCTATCAAGCAAAACCATCTCTCAAATTTGTCAACTTTTAATCGAAATTTGTTAAGCATCTACTCCATCTTCTAATTTGTGAATGATATATAAGTTTGACGATATTTTGCTACTTTTGATCCAGATTATCTCAGGAAAATCATCGTACAAGGAAGATCATCCAAATCAACAAAGGTTGGGGACATCATGACAGAAGAGGTACATGCATATATGTTCACCCCTTGGAAATTGCTAAGGCGTTCTATTTTTACAGCAAACGATTCCTCTAAACCTTTACAATGGACTGGCTGCAGAACAAGCTTATTACTGTAACTCCGGATACGAAAGTTTTGAAGGCAATGCAACTGATGACAGGTACTACTTCCACTCTCTCCATGGCCGAAAATGTTTACCATCTTTGAATGTTTTTGGAGGAATATTCGACTGGGATTCTTCCATGTACCAGCACGTGAGCACGTAGCTGATTTTAGATGGCAACTTGTAACAAAAATTAGTTTAGTTGGCAATATGTAAAAATGTCCATAGTTCAGATAACAAAGTATTTTTTTCACTTAATTGGCAGATAACCGTATCAGGCACATTCCGGTGATCAACGAAGGTGGAATGATTGGGATGGTATCCATTGGAGATGTCGTTCGTGCAGTTGTGAGCGAGCATCGCGAAGAGTTGAACCGGTTGAATGCTTATATACAGGGAGGATATTAACTGTAAGAAGCAACTTATGTTGAGGGCCTCTGAAGTCTGAATCTTGTAAATATTTCTGCTGAGATGTTTTAAGCCTCATGATGGACTCTGACTGACTGAGATTAATATTAATAATTTGCATATTGAGTTAAACATATCATCAATATCTTTCATAATTTCATTTAAACTCTGAGACTTGAGGAACACAAAATTTCTTTTTAGAAAGGAAAGTTGTATTTGGGAGTTTTGCAACTTGACGTCTAAATTTTAGAAATGATCAATTAGTATCATATACGTTACTTTACCTTCAAGTGTCATGTTCGGATTGGTGTTTGATTCCTTTTAGGAGAACAAATTCATTCTTCCAAAATAGAAATAAATATTACTATCAAAATATAACCTTTTCCGTTCAATATATTATTAAAAAATTTAATTATTCCAAATCGTTATACCGATCAAAACATATCTATTTATATCTTCCAATCATTATTTAAATATAGGTATATATTTTTTCGATTATTATATCACTATAAAAGTAATATATAACAATATAAACATTTGATGTAACACCACTATTTTGATGAAGATTTACATGAGTTGATATTTATGATAACATTTATGTTCTTCCAAACTAAAATAAAATCATACATTACTTCATTCTCAACACATTCTTGGATAACCCGATGTGTACTTTCATCTCCATTCTCATTCATGTGGGGAAAAATTTCCCAAAGTGGGGTCGCTAAATTCAAAGATTTCCATGGATCTCCGAGCTAGTCAATATTTTGGCCATGCCTATTTATTTGAAAATATTGAGGTATGAATTTTCAACTAACAAATGATATTGGGATGAAAACCAAATAAAAAACATAAAGATAGACAATATTAGCAGGATACATTTAGGGTGCAATCAAGCCGCGTCAAGCTGAGCTTGGAAAAGTTTGAGTTTAAGCTAAAAGCACATATATTAGACTCAAAATTGAACTTGAGCTCAACGAGCATTTTTTATTTTTTTGATCTTGAAGTCAACTCAACTTGATTAAGCTCGAATTTTCAAACTATGTTACAAAATCGAGCTTGAAATTAGGCTCAAAAATTTTATTTTATAAATTATTATGATTAGTTAAATTATTTCAACATAAAAACATTTATATAATATATTATAATATAATATTTATATTATAGCATATTATAATATTTATATTATAGCATATTATACTAATGCGTATGTATTAATTAATAACATACAAACTAATAATAATATAATAATTATTTAAAACATATACCGGCTCACAACCACAGGCAGCTCGACCTGAGCTTGAAAGAGACTCAAGCTCGAAATTTTCCAGCTCAAATCGAACTAGCTCGATCTCAGGCTGTGAGCAGGCTCAATTTGTTCACACCCTAAGTTCATTTTTTCCTTAATCCGTATACAAACATTGGCAAGCAATCAAATTCCACTGTACTACAACATAACATATGATGGGATAATCATCACCCCTGTAGGCTAGTGAGAAAGAAAATATGCCTGAGAGGGTTGAATTAGATTTTATTAAAAATTGATAGCGCGTAACTGCACAAGAATATAACTAAGAAAACTATGTTATGATATGAAATAATATTGTCCATGCAAAAAGTATTTTCCGAGCAACCAAGACTGGAATAAATGATTTCACAAAAACTCCAAATCAATGCGAAAGTGAAGAGCAACAACAAACATAAAGTAACTATACAAAGATTTATATCGGTTCAAGTCCACAACCTAAGCTTTCACTTAGAAATTTTAAAATTGTCAAAGCAATTGATGGATAAAGTATATACAAGTTCAGCATATCTAATTTGACATAAGGGCAAGAGGAAATTGAACTCCCCAAAGGGGAGGAAGACATATATGGTATCTGAATAAGCAATCAACTTCCATAAGTTGTCATAGTTCCACTTTCTGAGAAAAAGGCAGCGTGATTCAGTTGTTCTTATCAGCAGAGAATGTACGTAACTGGATGCCATCTCAGGAGTTCGTATGTCAAATAGTTACCAGCAAACTGCATGGGATTTGTTCAATATCAGAGGACCATCTGAAACTTAAAATGGCAACTCGACGCACCACATCGTTTTGCATATCCAAGACTTTACAAATATTTATGGAAAAACAAAAATGTAAAGAACTTAAAAATGCATTTCAAGAACTTGCATTTGCAGGATACTTAGCAACATCCTTGGACTTAGTGGAAGTCGGTTAATTAAGGATCAGAAACAACTTCATGGGAATATATCTAACATGAATTTAGCATATCATCAGAAATATGAAAACGTGAAATTAATAAAAATGGACATACTTTTATGTTTCCAACCCATCATGATTTTAACACATTTTTATGTTTCCAAGCTACCAGGATTTTACCAGTCATAAAAGCTTCCACTGCAACCTTAAGTTGGCAATACATCTTGTGCATCATCAAATATCAAAACTAATTCATTAGATAACTAATCAAAAACACAAAAGCCAAACAAATGTTTTCTTCACATAATTTTCTAAATGACTGAGGATTGCCATTTGTACATACCGAACCCCCACATGAGAAAGAATTAGTAGCTTCAGAGAAATAAATGGTATCCCTGGCCTAACACAAGGATACCTGCAAAACAGTTTAACTAGACTTTATTGTTTTCTCACTTTTTGATTAAATTACAAAATTATTCTATTATTCCTCTCTACTAGGATGGCAGCCAATGGATAGTCTCTTAATTTCAATACACAGAATAGTTGCAAAAAATGAAAGTGCTCTACAAATATAACATGAAATCAAATGTAAGAGCAAATAGTACCTGAAAAAAATTGACAGCCTCCAGTGAAAATCCTACTTGAGGGGCTTCAGACCCTAAGAGAGTGCATTGAAAAGTTGCAAGAACTGTTAGCAAAGTATTTTCTTTTTCATTATTAGATAAGCAATCTTGCAAATTGATTTTGCTGTTTACGTATAAATATGACATTGGTACATGTGATAAGAGGCGACATCATATCCTCATTCTGTTACCCTTCAAGGTTCAGCTAAGTGAACTTTTTTCTTCATTGCAGCTTCGGTCAGGGGCTGAATCAAGAGTTAATCTATCTAAATTACCTTAATCTAAGAAATGGTCTTTTTTCCACCAACAGCATAAGATATGTTATCGCTTGTCCGGGTGCATTACTAGCACAGTACAACATGCCCCTGAACAGGTGTTGCCGATCAATTCTGGATTAACTATTCCTTCATAACCCTTGCTCGTGTACATAGCTGGTGCTAGTATCATCATTATCATTATGAATTATTGTTGTTGTTTTCATTGTTGTTATTGTCATTGCTACAATTGTCATTTTGCCTCTCAAGTTCTACATGAATATCATCTCAAACCATTTTTGTAAATGCAGTTTCACGTATGCCAATTTTGATTTTTATGTTGTGCTTTGTGGTGTGAGTTTATCTTGGTAAATATAATTGATGTTTTGCATTAATTTATGATGAATGTGATCTCTTAACACTCAGCAGGACCCTCAGTCCACCCGTCAGATCAATATCTCATCCTTATGAAGCTCGAACCCAGAAGCTCTTGCATGTTTTAGCATATAAGATGAACTAATCAAGTAGGAGGACATTGAATCCACAAGTACAGTAGACAATATTAGAGGATGCCATGTATGCAACCGTAATAAACTCATACTACGGTTATGAATCAATACTTCAAAAGAGTAGATTTCTGACAAATAAATATACCTTAGAAGATCTGAACTCATTCACTGCCATTCGAAGAGAATCATCAGATAATATTAACCGTGACAAAGCTCCAGTGCTCAACCTGTAAGTTGCTAGTCAGAAAGAATACAGCTACAAGCAAGAAAACAAATTATAACCGTAAGCTTCGTATCATGTACCCTAACTTCTTTGCAGCGTCCGAAACAGAGCCCTCAACTGCAAAAATCAAGTCAAGCAAAGCCTGCATTCCCTGGTGACTCCAGAGGACGCAGCCAAGGATGTAAGAATTGAAAATCACAGTAGTATTCAATTAACTAAAAAGAGTGCCAGATGGGTTGAGATTTGAGAAGGCAGACCAGAACAAATTTAGGATTATTTGGTCCAATCTGCGGCCCTCTGTCCGATCCTCTCACAGTCGCCTTGGCAGGAAGAATTTGAACAAGTTCTGGAGGAGGTACATACGTATCAAGATCAACTGTGTTCCTAACTAGGTTAGAAGAAAAATAACATCGTTTTAGACTTCAATTTGAGATAAAACCACTCCAAATGGAATTTTTGATTTTGTGTCTCACAGATTGAATACTACATTCAATGATAGTTTGAATGCAGACAGTTGAATATATGACAAATGTACACCTTTAAGAGCTAAGAGCATGCGCAATCGAGCAAGAGCTGCTGCCCTATTTTTATGTTGCGATCTATCCTCCGCTGCCTGTCTGATGGAAAACGTATAAATACATAGGTTAACAAAATAAGGATAGAACATTGTTGGGCATCTGCATGAACCTGAGCTATAATGCCAGTGGGAAGATGCTTAACACGCACAGCAGATTCACGCTTGTTGCGGTGCTGCCCCCCTGGGCCTGATGCCTTGAAAGTATCCATCTCGCACTGGCTCATTAGCTTCTCATCTGTCATTGTTAGATACTCCCTACCACCACCAGTCTCACAAGCACTAGTACCACCAGAGTTGTAATTCAAAGAGAACGCCACATTAACTCCACGTGTAGAGGTCCTGATTGCTGATAACCCTCTTTTATTTGCCTTTTGAACAAAGAGGAAACTTACATAATTCCGATAGTTGCCATAATGATACCACCAAGAGGAAGCAGAGGAAGGCTTTGGAAAACTGCAAAGACTACAACTTGGGGACCTTAAAAATGATCTCAGAATGGAATGAGCCATCTCTAATCACCAGGCAGGCAGGGATAAATTAAGCTGCAAAGCAGTTAATGAATAACATGTATGGTTAATCATCTATAGAGGGAGAAATTTTTGGAAGGGCATAGAACTAACACATGATCATACAGATAAGTAAATACTTTCAAAACAAAAGCAAAAGGGAGAATGCTTCTCCTCATATTTAAAAGATGCATATTCAGTTACGTTTGTTGATGCACCCTTAACCTGTTCCCCTTAACAGAGTAGATGATAGAATAGGAGTATCTTTATTCATTTGATCAACACTTACGGATTCCCAAAATAAAATTATCAAATCCAAGCCACACCACCATTAGTGCAAAAAATATGAAGACTCAACCAGCCACCTTTTTTTCCTTTTGGTCAAGTAAACAAACAAATTTCCGAATATTAATTTAAAAGGAAAATTCATTTTAATTCTTATTTCCGTCATCTTTACTCATTTTTTATCTACTCTAAAGAATTCCTAGCGATCTCAACTTTTTATAACATGGAAAACTTTTTCCTCAATCCCTTTTCTTCTTTATTTTCTTTTCAAATACGTAAGAATTTCACTGATCAATGAAGGTTGAGCATTGCGTATCTGAATGTTCGCGGGATTCATTGTAGCCTCTATCATCTGCAGTTGCATTCCTAACAAAGGTTGTGAACTACAATTCCCTAATCTTTGAACATGCATGATTCTCCCTACACCATTGCTGGACAGAAATGAAACTACCCTTAATGAGTTATCTTGTATTCGAGAATTTCTCTTCTTGTTCTGTGAGGTTCCTCGTTTGCACAGTTTCAGTCCCTCATCTCTTGTGAGCGTCATTAGGGTTCTCCAAAAGATGTAACATCTTTTATAGTGGCAAGGAACACAGGCACTCCTATTGCCCATTTGGTTCATAGAATAATCGCATAAATGGGAAGGTTAACTTCAGGAACCATGACATATAATTTCTTCCATTCTTTTTGTAACATAAAATAGGATGGACCCAGTGAGAAACGAAATGTGCGTCCTCAGCAACCTCCAATATCTCCTCCAAAACAACCCATATTAGTGCAGTACAAATTTAATATAAGCAGAGAATAACCGCTGCTAACATCACTAAGTAGGCCTTTGCAACAACTTTAAAAAGGTATTTTTCAGCTTTTTAGCTGAATTTAGCTGTTTTGGAGTGTGGAATTGTTGGATTTTATTTCTCTTAAGTTATTTTTGTAAATTTTAACATCATCTTTCAAATGCTTTGGACTTTTCACAAAAGCCCCCTCTGCAACATTTCTAGAACTTTCTGTATCTCAAGAAATGAAAACTCCCGCAAACATCTGTAACTACTGGAGTTAACTATCCCCAAAACTCTAACATGCAAAATCACCCATGAGATTCAGTGCAAATTTTCAATAGCAAGAGTAAAAGCCAATTAAGGCACTAAAACGCACCAAGTATTAAACAAGCAAACAATTGAGAAAATTCGCAGCAATCAACACAAACCACTTCGGGCGCCATATTTTCCTCCATAATTGAAAACCCAACAAAAGAAGAAAATTAATTACTTAAGAAAATACATATGTAGGATGTAATTGCAATCTAACCATAAAAGACGCCAGAATGGCCGTGGCGGAGGTGACGAGCCGCGGGCTACTAGAATACCGTTAGACCAGTGAAAAAAACCACATACACGAGCAAACGTGCAGCCTCCCGGGGCCCGTCCGTTAGCGGCCGGGTACGGGTTCAACAGTCGGATCAATTTTTGCTAAAGATGTTGTTTGGTTACGAGCGTTTTGGGATTGTTTTTGTTCGGAACAATTACCTCAACGCCCCTAAAATCTGACATAATTACTAAAACATTTTGAAAGTTTGAATAATTATTATTATGTCCCATCTCATTCATTCAGATGACAAATAATTATAAAATTACACCCCTTGAGTTAAAACATAATTACAACTGCACCCCCTTGTTCAGGGATCTATTTGTAATATTTTAATATTTTCAAGGAGTGTAATAGTAATTATCGGTCAACTAAACCAACTTATACAGTATAATAATAATTATTCAAACCTCATAGTGTGTTATACTAACTATGTCAAATTTGAAAAGAGTCTCGAGGTAATTATCCCTTTGTAAAATAGTTCTGTAGAATAACTAGTAATTATGCATGTGATCCCTGCATAGTAGGTTAAAATAGTAATGGAGACTTGTAGGTGAATGATAAATTGAAATCATGAACATTGGTACCCAAAGCATCATTTTAGATACAAAATGCTCTTTCTTTTTATGATACTAAGAATTGTATAAATAACAACTTCTCGGAGTTCCAGAGAAAGTATCTATTGGAGTTAATATATGTAGCATATTTGATGTGTGTGTTGAATTAATGTATTTTTGCCATGAATGAAATATGAAAATGGAGAGAATAAAATTAGGCGAGATGAAATAATAAAATCAGAAAAAAAAAAAAATGGAAGAGGAAAAGAAGTATTGAAAAGAGTAGTTCATTATTATCTTATAGAATAACTACCTAAGGTATTCATATTTTATATATAATATAGATAACGAAAAATTGTACTTTTTATCCCAAACAAATGAGATATACATTTTTTGTCCCAATCTAATTAGGATCAATATTTATAAGACAAAAGGATCAATATTTATGAGACAAATTTTACATTTTTTAATACTTTTCGTCCTCTATTTTAATTTTTTGTTAAAAATTTAACATTGAACACGCGTGCCTCCACAACGTTTTTTTTTTCTTTTTTTTTTTCCCTTTTGCTTTCTTTTTTGGGGTTTTTTTCCCCCTTTAAGAAACCAATGGTCAATTTGCTTTGTCTTGAAGTCCGAAGGATTGAATAATGGGATTAAATGAGGAGACCTCACTGGAGTTGCCAAAAGGACTTCTGCTTCACATTTTTGTTCTCTGTTTAATACTTTCTTTATGTCGATTAATCTATGTTTTATGAGTGTGTTTAATACTGATTTATAGCCGTGTGTGTTTAATGCTGTTTGTTTATGTCATCCTGCTGAATATACTATAATAAGGCTTTTGCATTTTAGCAGTTCAAGGACATATAAAAAAAGGATCTATAGACCGATGCATAATTATGAAAAAAATGAGGCGAGAGGTAAACAGCCAAGAGGGGGATTGGATCTCCTATTCCAAATGGTATTTCATCTCCTATCTCATACCTTTAAATAAACGCTATGTGTACTATATTTATTACTAAATATTTTTATAAGAAAATATTTAATACAAGTGGTGTGTATTTAAAGACGTGGAATAGGGGATGAAACACTATTTGATATAGGGGATCCCATCCCGTCAAGAGGTGAACGAGATGACATAAAAAAATTATAAAATATATAAAATGCAAAAGTTCCTAAAACATATTATAAATGACAAAACAGCGCATAATAATTATGTTCGAGGCTTCAAATTCACAAATCACGCATCACATGCTAATTCATGAAAATGAAAATACATGTTACATATATAAAATAGTCAAATAGCAATAAACAATCATAATTCATATATCATCCTCATTTTCACTTAAATTAAATGCAAGATCGTCATCTTCGTTGTCACCTTCAATGGGTTCATATTCTTCTTCTTCTTCTTCATTTTCATCTTCATCGTCCATAAAAGTACGTTTACCGGATGTACTTGAAGCCCCATCTCTCACATTTCCCTTACTAGTATCATCACTTGAAGCTTTTGAAGTGGATGGTCTTTCTCTAGTTATATATGCCGACTCTTTAGCTCTAGAAATACCAACCGATGTTAAATCATTATCAAACATCTCTTCGTCACTTGTCCCACCCATTCCATCATTTTTGCCCACCAACCACTCGTTGCTGTCATCAATGTCATCCAGAGAGATGGGATCAATTGTGTCATAATGCTTGTATTGTCGTCTCAATGCTCTATTATATTTCACAAACATTAAGTCATCCAATTTAACCTGAGCCAACTCATTTCTCTTCATGCTATAAACCTATGAGTTTCATGTACCATTCACCAGTAAGCATATGAAACAAAAATATTTATGTAATTTAAATAGATACTTAGTAAACTACTATAATTTACAATTTAATTAACCGGTGACTTACCTGATTGAAGAAGCTCCAATTTCTTTTACACCCGGATACACTACAAGTAAGGCTAAGAATTTTAATGGCAAATTTTTGCAAATTTGGAGCCCCAGCACCATAAGACCTCCACCAATCAGCTGTAAAATAAACTTCACATTAATAAAGTGATATCCACATATAATGTTCAAAACTAGATATATTCGAGAAGAATTTATAATTTTACCTGGTGATCTTGTAGTCCTTTGCCTCTTAGCCATAGCTAGCCCAAAGAGTCCTTCTTCTTTTATATAGGACATTAACTCTTCACAAATTATGTTCTGGGTACTCGTATTTGGTACCAATGTTTCAATACATTTGTAAAACCCATGCATAATTTCCTTATTCCTGCCAATATCTGGATTTGAATTGAAGAAAGCTGGGTTCAGGTAGTAGCCTGCTGCATGCAAAGGCTGATCTTCCCACCTTTTATCAATAATATCAAAATATCGTCGATATTTTTCCTCATCATCCCCAAAACTCTTTGCAATATCCTTTTTTGCTCTATCCATAGCCTCATAGATGCATCCCATAGGCGGTTTCTTATCACCATCAATTAGTCGAAGAACACTAACCAAAGGACTAGCAATCTTAAGGGCTTTGATTGCTCCTTGCCAAAACGCAATAGATAGAACAATTTTGGATGCTTGTATACCTCCTTGTTCCTTTGCCCATTTACTATTTTTCCATGTATCCGAAAGAAACATAGCTCTCAATTCTTTCCTCATCATATTAATCCTTGAAAGTATGAGACACACCATGACAAAATGAGTCCCCGTAGGTTTAACCAACTTTAACCTAGTAAACTTTCTCATCAAGTGTATTACATCGGGACGACTATATATATAATTATTTAACTTCGTGGCTTTCACGAAAATTGAACGGATAGTTTTTTCCTTAAATATATCTTTCAATATCAAATCCAAACAATGGGCTGCACATGGTGTCCAATATAAGTTTGGATACTTTTCCGTCAATAATTGCCCTATTATGATAACAAAATATAGAGAAATAAATAAAATAAAAAGAGAAAGAAAAAGAATGTAATGATATGATAATTAAGACATTAAACAAATCGTACCTGCTAGCTTCATATTTGAAACATTATCCGTGACAACTTGCACAACATTCTCTGGACCAATTTCCTCTACAAAATCACTCAACAATTCAAAAATTTTCTCCCCCACCTTGCGATAATCAGAAGCATCAATCGACTTCACAAACATACTTCCTTTAGGACAATTAACAAGAAAATTAACTAATGTTCGTTGTCTTTTGTCCTTCCACCCATGCAACATAATAGAACAACCGTATCTTTTACACTCTTCTTTATGACATTCCATAATTTCTTTCACTTGTTCGACTTCCTTTTTTAGTAAAGCTACTCTCACATCATGTAAAGTAGGAGCTTTCAACCCTGGACCATATTTTCCAATCTCATTTATCATTTCTTGAAAACTACTGTACATCACTGCATCAAAAGCAATCCCGGCATCATATATCCATCTTGCTATAGCCGAATGTGCTTGACTTTCCAATACTTTCAACGCATCATCATTCACATCCGAATTACAAGTATTTCTTCGATTTTTCAACCTCACATACTTCCCAATAGGATCTTCCCCACAACTAGACGAGTCGTTTCTAGAACTGCAGGTCGACATTATATTTAAACTAGCTGCAAAAATAAAGAATAAATTAACAATTACTAAAACAAAAATTTCAAAAAGATAGAAAAATAAGTCAATTTTTTTTTTAAAAAAAAACACTCTAAAATATAAAGTGAAAAAAAAAAGCCGAAAACAAACACGACAACGATGACAAATCCAATATGCGAAAGACTTAAAATTAAAAACAAAAAATCAAGAAATTAAGTGTACTGAACAAAATATAGGAGGACAAAAAAGACAAAAATAATTAACCGCGGCAAGCGGCGTTAGCGTCGGCGGCAAGGTTTGCGGCGGCGTCGGGTGGGCAACCAGTTGCACAGAGGCGCAAATGCGAAGTGTGTTTTCTTTCTTTTCTTTACTAACAGACTAGGGTTCTCCAAATTAGTGGTTTTTTAAGTTTTCTGTGCATTTAAACTTTTCTCCTTTTCTTTTTATAATACAGGAGGCAGGCAAGGCGGCCGCCTTTCGCCTCAAGGCGAGGCGAGAAAGGCGGCCGCCTCCATGATTCCGGCCCGCCTGAACCGTTAAGGCGACATAGCTTCGCCTCTCTCGCTGGCGCCATCGCCTTTCATCAGAATGGGCTAATGGTAAGTTAAGGGCAACTCCACCCTTGCAACAGTGGGGTCACTTGACCCCACTCAAGATAAATGTATTATATATTTTATTATACATTATTATATGTAAATTTAAGTTTTAGTAGCTTGTGTTTATAATTTGACCCCACATTTAGGCCTTCATAATATTTAATTGACCCTTACTTTTTTTTTAAAATACAAAATATATATTGATATTGACATGTACGCAAAAAAAAAAAATTATATATTGCCTTTGTTTCTCTAATCTATATTTTCTGATAAATATTTAATATAAATTATATAAAATCACAAGAAAGTTTAATTTTGAACAACATCCATTTCAATGAGAAAAATATTTCATCAAATAGTGCCTGATAATTTGATATTGGAAAATTATTTTCATTGAAGATCCAACATCTTAAACTTTTCATAGTAGTCACTTAAATTAAGGTTATTCGATTTTTCTACGATTTATTGTGAACTTCAAAATTTGTAATGTTTAGGTTAGAAATATTACAATTTAGCCAAATTTTCTTTAAATTCCTGCGATATCTTTTTGAACTTCTATTACGCGTATGATTCTGCATTTTGTAAATTTTTCAAAACTTTTATAGTTTATTTGGATTTTTATGGAATTTATAGATTTCAAACTATGTAAAAAAGGAAGATTTCTCCTAGGGTGTTTTTTTTTATTTTCTTTGGATGATTCCTAGGGTGTTAATTTATATTGAAGGAATGAATTTTTATTATACTTATACATGTGTATAGTTTCATTCCTATGCCACAAATTTCTTATGGATAATTATGGTTATTTTGTAAAAGTATTAATAAGAATTAATATTAAAATTTATTATTTAATTTGAAAAAGAACTTGGCAATATAGAGAAGGAAAATTACCTTTTTTTTTTTCAAATGAGTTCGCAATATTAAAAATATTAAAATATTTAAAAAATATTAAAAATTAAATTTAGCAATACTTCAAGAATATTAAAAAAAGTTGATCCTAATGATTAATATTTCTGGAGTCGCCACTGAGTAAGTATACGCTCTTTTTTGGTTGCAGGGACTACATGCTTTCCTTAATGGGGAAGATGATACATGAGAAGCTTGGCTAAGAGTTGATGCTTCTGGATTTTCTGGTGCTGTTGGTTGTGGAAGCAATGGAATTAAGTTCGGACGTGGATATGCTCCATCTCAGTCACAAAAACCAACACAGGTATTGCACTTTTATCGTCCTCTGCTCATCGAGCCCTGCATGCCCATTAATTTCTGTTCAACATAGGTAATCTTGTCATGTTAAGCGTCTCTTTCTCTACCCTCCTTGTTTGGCAATGGATGTTTAAAAACGACAAGCACTACAAAACAGACTGATTTATGACATTTTGGAGACAGCCACTTTATGATTGGTTTCGTAGTTGATCATGACGGAGTTTTATGAATTGAGATAAGCATACGGATAAATTGTCGCACTGTGTGGCAACGTAGAGAGTAACTTCCTGAATGATGTTTGCAGTTTGCATGTATATGCTTCGGCCAGATATCGATCTTTCAGTTAACTTTAATGTGCTGCAACTAGGGTTCGTTTTTTTTGCTGCAGGTTATGGTTGACCGGACCGCCACCACCAAATTTAGGGTGATTTTCACCGGTTGGAAACAAGGTTTTGTGTACGTATGGAAAATGCAAGTTCCAGGATGTATAAGGAGATGGATGAGTAACATGTAGGTTGTACAAATGTAGCTTTTATTGTCCCATTGCGCATGCATGATCAATGAATCAATGCTTGTTTCTGTTCAGTGGTACCTTGTCTCATTGTTACTACTATATTTCAATTCAGTTTGATTGTGCTTTGAAACTGTGCCCATTGAAGCGGACGTGATTGCGACACAACAATTATTGCTATTGTAACTCAATTCAATTTGACTGTACTTTGACAGTGTTGGTTAGGGTTCATATTTTATTTTCTATTTCATTGCGAAAGATATAGACACATACGACATACATAGCATACATTTGCAGAATGAAATATGAAATACAATGTGAAATAGAAATAGGACCAAAATATGCTAGAAGTCCATTGAGGTGGGCGCTATTGTGACGCAACAGTCAATACACATCTGGCATTTGGTGAAATATTTGTTGAGGACGTATTACAAGCCAAACAATACCCATTTTCCACATTCTCAAATAGGCATCCCACGAGAAGTCGATAACCTGTGCAATATGATCTCAGAAGGTTTGATTTGGGAGTTAAATATGGCCTCAGAAGGTTTGATTTGGGAGGTAGCTCTAATTGCTAAATTTGTCCTCTAAAACACTGTAACATGTCTGGAAGAATCATATTCCTTCCTGTAATAAACCTCATATCCTCAAATGTAGGTGGTTGAGAAATAATTTGCACAATATGGAAAAGAGATATTCTAAGATAAACTCTTATCAAGCAAATAAAAACAATAAATCTCGAACAAAGATAATATTAAAGAAGAAAAGCAAATGCAATTATAAAATATCTATGTTACACATCCAGATTAAAAAATTACCCATGTCCAAGAACGCAGAATCATAAACAGTGAAAGCAGGGTCTTAAGATTAAAATAGCACGTCTTTGCTGCAGTATCGGTTCCCCTAAGACTTGGTTGCTTTCTGTTTGGCCTTCTCTATGAGAGGTCTCAGCTGCTTCTTTTCAGCAAGAATCTTCAAAAAGTTGAACAAAAAGGGTATGTAATTGTGCTTCCGGCGAATATTTTCCGTTCTCCATTTCTTGAACTTCTCCTCCTCCATCAGTATCTTCTCAGTAGCAGCTTCAATCCCAGCATTTATTTCTGAAAGTGTCACGTTCAGTGCTTCCACATTGCCTCCATCGACCATTCTCTCCGACTGCAAGGCCGCAAGCTGCTGAAGCACTCGTTCCCTTTTCCTTTGGAGTTCCTTCAGCTCAGCCGTGTAGATCTCTTTCCTGTTCTTTATAATAGCCATCAGATTGAACCTTATTTCATTTTGGGAATATCTCTCAATGCGCTCTTGAATCACAGGTTGTACCATGCGCAACCAGTCCATATCGCTTTGCCCACTAGAGCACTGCCCAAGGCTTATAGGCCCCTCCTTCAGTCCATCGAGCTCGTAAAGCACACCATCAACAGGTATATAGCTAATGAAGTGATAGACATCATCGTCTTTTCCAGCAGCTTTCTGCTCTTCGGGCACAAAGGGCTCAGGTCTTGCAAAACTATTGTGAGCAGTACGGATTGCTTCGCTGTTGTTGATAGCTAAACCTTTAAGCTCAGGTGGAAAATTCTTTGTGAATTCTTTCAGTGCTGATAACTCTGGCCCAATATCAATGTCGGGACTGTTCATCAGAATAGACAGGATTGCTTGGGTTGCACAGGCATTATTTATCACCTACAATTATACAGTATTAGCAATATTTCTGCAGTTGAATGTATTCTGTCCAATCGAAACTCAGGTATGGATATCAACCTGGCTGGCAAAAAAGAGGTTTGGGTTTGGATCCTTTATCACCACGCGGTCATCCTTTTCACCAGGACGCCATTTGAAGAGGAATATTAGCCCATATACTGGCCTGTAAATTAGAGAAGAGAAAGAAGATAAAATCCAGACTCATGAAAGTGAGAGGCAAAGCTCAAAAAAGCATTGCCAAATAAAAAATGGGAAGAAGAAAGAAAATCACTAAGGGAAGAACCAGTTGACCTTAGATTATCTAGAGAATCAAGATCCAATGAATACAGTTCCTCAACCTGCTCGAGCATAGTAAATGAAATAAGAACTGGCACTTGCTGAAAACATTCTATAAAGGAAAATTACAAGAGTAAAGACAGCAAAGAAGACGAATTCCACATTCATACAACAATCTTTGCTTTAACCCACTAAACAACACGAGCCCAATCCTTTTGCACAACAGACAACACAAGTCATAAAATGGGACACAAATCAAAAGTACAGAATGTCCAAGAACATGGAACATTGGAGATGATAAATCAGTATTTTTAAGCCGGAATGATTCAATTAAGCGCTTTTCTAGCCATTACATACCAAGCTAACATGTCAATTACCTATGAATATGGCAAGGGATGCTTAGACTAGGTCAATGATAACTCTCCGACTATTGCACCTTATATTGTACATATCAGTGCTAACACCCAACTATATTAACAATAAAATTTTTATACCTTACCCCCAAATACAAGAATTTCTTATTCATGAGACCAATACATAAATAAATAAAAGCCAGCAACTTCTCAGTGCTAACAACTCTAAGAGCTGAAGTCTGAGGATTTGAGCATCAAAATTGAGTAGAAATTCTTCATAGGCAGACAATGGCCTATGCTTGGGATATATGCAAAAATATTTCGACAAAATTATTTACTGAAATGCCTAAGCAAATCAAATTCATTGAAATATGTGTGTGTGAGTGTGAGAGATGTTTCCTTTTCCCAAGAAGAAGTAAGATCTCCTTGGAATCAAACAAGGACCAGAAAATATATTGTTCACTTTATACTCTCTGTTTGTCAGGCATAATTTTTCTCGTTTCCCATGATTGTGAAATTTCGATGAAAGGAAAGCTACAGTAATCTCAGGCTTCTAGATAGATGGGTCTC
>JACFYI010002230.1:4511841-4539619 GCA_014898755.1 Handroanthus guayacan
CCAAAATCCTTTATCCATCATTTATTTTATATGTCATAGCAAACCTTGGTTTGGTTGATAAAATTGTTGGAAGCGATTAATAGGCCCTCTGACAATATTTCTTTAAATAAACTTTCAAGTATTGAAGAAGATAAAAGTACAATCACACAAAGTGAACTAAAGAGTCTACTGCACTTTTATTCTTACAGAGTTACAACTCTACTCTCATTCCTGTACTAGAACAACTCGTCAAAGTTTCTACTATCACACGAATACTTTCTATCACTTCTATCTCACCTCTATCTCTCTCTCTTTTTTTTTTAACATTCACCAAGATATCTTACATATATATAGAAGAAATGATGGCTAAGGAAAAACAAGATAGTTAAGCAATTTCTCCTATTATGACGAGTGTCACTCTTTGATTGGTCCACCAAGGAAGAGAATTCTAAATTGAATTTTTACTCTAAGAAGAAAATTCCAAATTGAATTCTATTCCATGAAGAGAATTTCAACTTGAATTTTTAATCCAAGAAAATAATTTCAATTTGAATTCTTCCATAAATGATTGACTAATAATTATTCACATAGCATTTTTTTGTGCCAAGTAAATTCGGTTTAATATTCCAACACTCCCCTTTAAACTGAATTGCTACTTTTTGCTTGTAGTCTTTTGTAATAAGTCTCACTTTGTGCTTTTTAATCTTGCCTTTTGCATTCCTTTTTATCTTGTAGACCCATTTAACTCCAATGGGCTTCTTTCCTTCTGGAGGATCAACTAGCCCTCTTGTATTATTTTCCTCAACAGACTTGATTTCCTCTTGCATTGTTGTCTGCCATTTCTCATCATCCACAACTTCTTCAAATTTTGTTGGATCACTTTCAACTAATAGAGCAAAGTGAGCTAGCGGCTCTTCATCATCACCGTCATTATTATTTGAACCAATTACATAATCTTTCATCCAAACTGATTGTCTAAAAATCCTCTTTGGTCTTGCTTCTGCTTCACTCGAACTTGAAACGACTGTTTCACCACTACTAGCTATTTTTGTACTTGATGACGGCTCGGATTGACTTGGCATTAAAGCTTCTGTTGAATTGGACAAATCTAATGCCACACTCTTTTGTCTTATCTTCAATATTCTCATCAAATGCTTTCATGTTATTTCTTATTGCAGTTACTCAATCAAAAAGAAATGCAGAATGCAAGATCAAAAAGCACAAAGCGAAACTTGTTGCAAAAGGCTACAAGCAAAAAGTAGCAATTCGGTTTAAGAAGGAGTGTTGGAATATTAAACCGAATTTACTTGGCACAAAAGAACGCTATCTGGATCATTATTAGCCAAGCATTTATGGAAGAATTCAAATTGAACTTGTCTTCTTGGATTAAGAATTCACGTTGAAATTCTCTTCATGGAAAAGAATTCAATTTGGAATTCTCTTCTTAGAGTAAGAATTCAATTTAGAATTCTCTTCCTTGGTGAATCAATCAAACAGTGACACTTGTCATAATGGGAGAAATTGCTTAACCATCTTGTCTTCCCTTAGCCATCCTTTCTTCTACATACATGTAGGATATCTTAGTGAATGTTTAAAAAAAAAGAGAGATAGAGGTGAGATAGAAGTGATAAAGAGTACTCGTGTGAGAGTAGAAATTCTAAGTACTCGTGTGAGAGTAGAAACTCTACTGAGTTATTCTACTATAGGAATGGGAGTGGAGTTGTAACTCTTTGTAAGAATAAAAGTGCAGTAGTCTCTTTAGTTCACTTTGTGGTTGTAATTTTATCTTTTTCAATATTTGAGAGTTTATTCAGAGAAATATTGCCAGAAGGCCCATTAAACGCTTCCCAACCAAAATAATATATTAATATGTAAGTTTTTGTAATCTATGAATAACTATGATTTATATCACATCCGTCATTCATGCAAGGTGCAGCAACAATTCGAACATGGAGATTATTTCCAACAATCAGGACAAGCATATGAAGACCAGGGAGCTGTTGACTAAGTGGCATAAAAAATGACTATTAAGAAGCATAGGCAACCTTTTTTCACAAAATAGCAATTGATATTGCACAACTGAGATGTCAACAACCTAGGGATGGAAAGGATCAGCAAAATTTCGACAAATGCTTTTAAAACATTTTGAAACCTCTGGCATACAGAATACAGAAACATCCACTTCTAATTTCTTGTTGTTATGATGATAGAATATATAAACTAGTTCTACTCCTTTTCTCTATGAAATCAATTGATTACAGAATTGCAGCAAGGTAGCAAATTCTTTGTAATGCAAAACACAAACATATTACTTTATTCAACATCTCTTAAATTCTAAACGGCAGTTGTGAAGTATTCTCTTTTCAGAAGAACAAAACTGGAAAATTACTAACTGAATATTTGAAAACATCGCTTGTACTAATAATCTAAAGCAGGAACAGTTTTTCAGTCATCATTCAAACACATGATTAACAACTATACATGGCCAGCCTATTGCAGGAAGACAGTTCAAATTAACATCAAACTTCTCATGACAGCCAAATGATCGATATGCAAACAAGGATTGGGAAGAAAATTACATTAATGGCATAAGCTTAAATCTGTTAATCAATGGGCGACTGCTACCAGGCGAGAATTTCTGGAGGTGGGTAGTAGCTTCAGTAGATTACCTCGGTGTTCAATAATTACAGTTGAGTTTTCTAGTTATACAAGGAAGTTTAGTGCTTTAAGCTACTGAAAAAATACAGGGGGTACAACCAACCTTCTGTTAGAGAGTTAATTTTCTAGCTAATCTCCTCTTACAATAGTTTCTCTTTAAAATGGTCGAACGGACAAGATCTACAGCAAGAAATTTACGCTGTCAAGTTTTAACATTTGGAACTCCTACTTTACCAAATTTGGGAGGATCATAATACTACACTAATAGCAGAACTTGTTCAACTTGCTTCAACTTTACATTGACCAACTTACTTTCAGCACCAAGTATGAGTAATCACCCAACTGCTAGAGTTCAAAATTTATGGAGCTCAAATTCAAAAACAATGGTGGAAAAGTACTAAAACTCAATTACAATTCACCACACGCGAATGGATATACCGACAAGACAGTACCTGGACACCTTTAACTTGCATCTGCTGTATAAGCTCGGTGAAAACGCCTGTAGTGCAAGGAGAAGACCCATTGATATTCATAATCAAGAAAACATACAACATTTTAGACACTAAAACAACAAAAAAACAAAGAGCAAAACGCACCTGGATCCGACTCAATAGTGCACCAAGACATGATTGTATAATTCAATCACTGAAATTTACGAGAACTCAAAAATTAGGTATTCGAATATGCAACCACTGTTATAACCATCATTCAAATTCCAACAATGGTTCTAGACAAAAAATTGTTACAAGCATACTAGGGCGCAAAAGAAGTTGAAAAACAAGAATTTTACCATGAATAATAAATCTTGCGAAAATAGCTACTACATACTCCAGGCTCTATTTTGCAAATCGTTCGAATTTAAATAAGCACAAGCAGTGTATTTCTTGTATATTATAGATGATTGACCTTACCCCAAAAGAAGAATAACGGGTGGAGCAGAAGACAGCGGTAACTCAGAGCGAGAATCCAGAATATGCTTTTTTCTTCTATGCACAGAGGCAAAATATGGGTTTTGGTGTGGATTGAGGAGGACGGCGACCTTAGCGGGTCGGGTTGCTTTGATTTGGTTGGACCGTTGGACTATGGTTAGAATTTGCCAATTCGAATAATTTATTCCAAATTTGAATTTAACTCCTTTATTATTATTATTATTATTTTTCCCCTTGAAAAAAAAAAAAAAGGCACGGCACTGTGTACCGGTTGAAATCCCAGGTATCAGCTCTAAGGTTACGAGATCTCTACCTTATGTTTATGAAAAAAGCTTGTCACAATGTAAATAAATCTTGCCTATCTACACTTCTACACTATAAATATAAGAGTTTTTATTACAAGATTTCAAATGTTGATTTTTCAATTTGTCTTTTATAGGTATTTTTGTGCACATTATCATTAAAAAAAAAAAAGATAAATTTTTATGTTTTTTTTTCTAAAAAAACCTACTAACACCCACTTACTCATCACGTTCGGTTTCCTTTTTGCATTAAACTCCTAATCAGAACAAAATTTTTCAATATCTAAAACTCCTTGAGAAAGGAATTCACATTTTTAACTCATCATATTCAGTTTTTTTCTTCGTATCAAATTCTTAATCAAAACAGAACTTTCAATATCTAAAACTCCTAATGAGAAAGGACAAAATTGGAAAATCATAAGTGAAGCACTTTTTGGATTCATTTGTTTTTCAATCATAATGATAAAATTATAATCAACGCATACAATAATTTACTGAAGTCATTTCTTTTCTCGATTACTTCTGTCACATGTCATTCTAATTTATGAATATATATAAATTTGAACATGATTAACTTATTATGTGTAAATTTAGGATGTATATATGCACATGCACATACACACTCTGTATAAAATTGAATTCTAGGTTGCATATATGAATTGGTTTCTTCAAAATTCTATATTGGATATAAATTATTATTATATTAGATATATGGGAAAATTTGAATGAGTTACTATGATTGCGGTACTTCTTGGAAAGACGTGGAGATCATTTGCTACAAATCATTCATGAAAAAGAAAGAAAAACTCAAACAATGAACACATTTTAGAATAAGTGTGGTTAAAATAATTTTACATTTTAATATATTAAAATATGGTCAAAATTAAATAAATACGGTCACAACATTCACCTTTTATACATAGTAGTATAGATTTATATATGTGTAGTCGTATTTAAAAATAAAGATTATTAGATGCATACATGTTGAGTGTGCATGTTGAGCGTGCACCGGTCACTGATATATACTAATAATTTTATATGCTGTTAACATGTATATTTAAAATATGATTTAAAATTTATAGTAAAGGTGGTTGTGGATAAAAATAACAAAAAGTGGTTACTGTTGAAGGATAAACTAAAATTATGAAAGTAATATCCAATTGCCATTATGACACAAAATGGTCTCTCTTTTCATAATAGTGTCATAATATATGTATGTATGTATACTATGTATAAAGTGTAAGGATCAAATGTAGTCGTTTTGGTCCGTTATTAAGTGAATTGACAAAAATAACTATATTCTAAAAAATAATTATAAAGTACTTATAAAAAAATGATGACAAAATATTTTTCTCTAATTTTATTAATATTTATTTCACTATTCCATTTATTTCTTGAATTGTAATTTTTCTCAACTTTATTTTCTCCAAATTTATCTTTTAATTATGTTACTCTATCTAATAAATTAGAACAAAAATATTCAATAATTAATAAATATTTATGATTATTAAAAATAATAAACATTCTCATTTTATAAAAATAAAATTCAAGCACACATATCAAGTGTGCCACAATTGTTAATATATATATATACTAGTAACTGTGGCACACTCAATGAGTGTGACTAAATTTTTTGGTTTATAAAATTACAAATACTTATTTATTTTTTATAATGAAAAATACATCTTAATTATTGAATATTATTACTTGATTTTATAATTATATAGAATAATATAATCAAAAGATAATTTTGAAGACACTAAAGTTGGAAAGAAGAAAAGAATGAAATAAAAAATAAATATCAAAAAAGAAAAATGAAAGTAAAATATATTGTTTTATTTTTTTTATAACTACTTTGTCATTATTTTTTGTAATAGAGTTATTTTTGTGCATTTAGCATGACGGACAAAAAATAAATACATTTGACTATCTTGCTTTATATATAGTACTAGCTAATGTGACACACTCGATGTGTGTGCTTTAATTTTTAATTAAACAAAATTAATTTTTTTTAATGTAAAATAGTATTAATTTTTTTCTTAATTTTTTTTGAATATTTTACTTGAATTTATTCTATAGAATAACATGATTAAAGAATAAAGCTTAAAGAAAAGATTATAATTGGAGGGAAAAAGATAAAAGTAAATATTAAATAAGGTAATTGAAAAAATTATTTTACATTATCTTTAAAAACTATCTTGTAATTATCTTTTAAAATAGGGTTAATTTTGTCAACTTATCTAAAAACACATCAAAATAATTAACTAAGGTTCTCATGCTTTATATATAGTATACAAGTATAGAAGTATAGATATAGAAGTATATATTTATTTATTTATTTATTTATTTATTTATTTGTGTAGACAAAACAAAAGAATCAGAGAAAATAATAAAAAATTCGCAACCCAATCACTTATATTTATCTGATTTTCCCTCCTTACCTCTTCAAAGAAACGTCATCCCAGTTCTAATTTTAGCTATCTCCAACTGTCCCGCTCTAGAGTAAATGCTAAACTCTCGATTTTTCTGTTCTTCGATCTGTTGTCAATTTCAATATTAATTGTAGTTTAGGTACAATCTAGCCACAATAACTCTACTCCTTCCTCGCACTTATCTGTTTTCCTTTTTAGCTTCTTAATATACTCGTCCAATTACACATTGCTTTTCTTCTTCTTCTTCTTCTTCTGGTGGTAACTCAAGCAGATGTAATATATATTATATTAATAATTATACAGAATTTGCAGTTTTTTTCTTTTTTGTTCATTTAAGTTTAATGGACTTCATTTTTGCAGTGAAAAAGGAAAAGAGCTGTGTGGCTATGGAGGTAGGAGTTGGGTTGCTAAGTATCGCGGGTCATGCTCCTCTGACTAAGGGGTTGCATTGGCTTTCCTCGGTTTTGGCTGGTATTTTGATGTGCAAAATTGTAAGCGTGCCTTCTTTGCATAATGTTGCTGTATTTCAATTTTTTATTTTTCCTTCGAGGTGTTTCTTTTCTTGTTGAGTTTTCTCCCTTTAATTCATTAGTTATTTGGATATGAAATTTAATTAAGATTTTCAGTCTTTGATATAGTAAGGAAGTGTAGTTTTAGAAAGAGTAGTGATAAAACAATTTAGTTTTTGACAGAGCGTTGGTTGATAACTATGAGAATAGTTGTATAAGAGTTCTTTTTGTCTTGAGTTTCAGATTTTCAATGTCAAATCCAACTGTGAATTTCCCTTATAATGGGAAGAACGAAAAGTCTTGTGGATATAGGGGAGTTTTGTCGAATCATGTAAATCTTTGGATTCTATTTTCTATGAATCAGGTATCATTTTTATTCACTAGACTAATTAGTGCTATTTGTGGATTCTTGGTAAATTATATCTTCGACTTTGCCTGCTTATGTTGTGTGCCTGGTAAGTGGTATTAGAGCTTGATTGAGACGCAAGTTGAGATTTCACTCATAGAAGGATAAAGAACCTCATGATTCGACAAAGCATAGAAGTGATATTGAAGGGAACAGAGACGAAGCTTGCACATATGTGGATTCCTAGTGGGAAAATTTAGAATCTCACTGGTGTTAGCAAGATTCAATTTTATACTATGGACAACATTGTCCATAAGTTTACAAATGATTCAGAAGAACAGTGAGAAAATTGACGAAATTGTATCTTGCAATGATTACGTTACAAAGTTACTTCTGAAATGGCAATTATATAAGAGCATGTTGGCCATGCCTGATTCCTTTTTAAAGAGATCCAATTTTGTTGTTGAAGGTATATGACTTAACAGGTGTAATTAGCAGTTCGTTTGTGAAGGAGTACAGCAAGCTTAACAGTAAAAAGAAACTCGAATGGAACAACAGGCAATGCATCTTTCTCATTCTAATTTTCAACTGCTTAATATTGCAACCTGAAGTTTGAAATAGCGACTGGCTGTTATTGTACAGGGGATTCTCCACTTTCCATGCCGTTGTCGTGGCATCTGGTTCTCTGTATCTCTTGATTGCTTCAGGTCTTTTCGATGATGACAAAGACGAGTTGATTATCAATAGAACATCATCTTTATCAGACACCATTCTGGGGGTATGTTGGTTTAGATCATCACGATATTGCTGAAAATTGTGTTGCTTATGTCTATTTCTGCATTTTCTATGCTTGCACGACTAGCTTGTTTGCTTAAAGAACTCAGTTGGAATTGAATGAAGACTGTCTAGATGTTCTTTATTCGCCCCACTTGAGAAGCCAATGTACTCGTTTAAGAAGCCAATTTTCTGTTATTTTGGTTTGAGTTTGTTTTGTCAATTATTTGAAGTTCTTACTTGTATTTTTCATGGAGACAGCTTTTGATATATATTTTTTGGATTAATAATACAGGTATCGATTGGTTACTTTTTATCAGACCTCGCAATGATATTCTATCAGTATCCGGCCTTAGGTGGTGTGGAGTATGTAAGTGGTGTACTCCAAATTTTTCCTTCTCTGATAAATTTATATTCTTATTGTTTATCAAAAATGAAAGTATAGTTTAATACATCATAAATTTTAACCTTATCTATGTTTATAAAGAATGGTGTTATTCTTTTGCTAGGTCATCCATCATGGACTCTCCATGTATGCAATCATTCAATCCCTTTTGAGTGGCCAAGCACAGATTTATATACTAATGGTTCTCTTTACTGAAAGCACAACCCCATTTGTGAATCTAAGATGGTAAGCTCTAAACACAATACTGCAATATCCTTCTTTCAATGAAAACGCCCCAAGGTCTAGCCTAATTGTAATAACGTTCCATGTTATTTAGGAAATTAGAATAACACTCCCTTCTAGTTTGGAAAGTTACAATAACAACCATAATTGTTGGGGTTGTGGTTCCAATTTTCCAAACTCCAGTCATGCTTCTTGAGTTTTCTATCAGCTGAACTAACAACAGGAAGTGATGTTGTAATTTCCCAAACCATATGGTCTCATTGTAATTAGGTCAAGCCTCGAGGGATGTTGAGACAGTTATCCATTTTTCACTTTTCCGTTTCAATATCTATTGATTTCTTGACACATTCAGGTATCTCGATGTTGCTGGCCTCAAGAATTCTAAACTTTACATTTACAATGGTGTGGCTTTGTTCTTGGGATGGTTGGTATGTCCTGAACTTCTGAACATCCTTTTACTAGTATAATTCTAAAGAAATTCAATCACTTGCAACCTCATCGTATTAACAAGATCGCACAATTCAAAATTACTTTTCACGATCACTAGTTAATTATAGGCGGACACGTTATTCATATTCTTTTATTAACAGGAACTTGAAACTTAAAATCTATTAGCAAACATTAATAAACCCTAGCGAAAGGGTGATGCAAGGGGCAAGACTGGAGTAGCTTTGGCTTTTTGCCAATGCAATAGGAGCTGAGATATAATTGTAAGTTATTAAGGTGTTAACCACCTTATTCCGCTATGATAAGGTTAAATGTTAAATTAGAAGTGGAGGACTTTGTGCTCTATAAATCAGTGCTTACTATACTTGGGACTTGTTCAAAATATGTTGATTGTAAAACTTGTTGTAAATGTTGATTAAATCATTTCTTTGGCAGCAAATCATATCGTAGGTTGTCATAACATGTAAACTTTTGATTCTGCAGGTTGCAAGGATTATTTTATTCTTATTCTTCTTCAACCACATGTTTATTCATTTTGATCAGGTGAGTACATTGGTACTGGTTAATATTATTATTTTGAATTTTAGGACTAACAGATGTATTGCAATTATGAATATTTCTTTACCGAGACAAATAAAAAAAAAATAAATAAATAACCAACCTCAGCAACATATTTGTCAGCTAGCTCTCTAACTAAAGTTGATACAAGACTGTTCTATTAAATCTTATTAGTGTCAAGTATATCATAGATGCTATGTTTTCTCCATGAGTTTTATGTTATTATTATTTGGGAGGTGTTTTGCAATACCTGCCAAGAAGTGCTTTTTTAGCTTTTAACTAAAAAACGAGAAAAGCACAAATGGAGACTATGGGGTATTCGGGAATGGAATGTGTTTTTGGAACGCCTAAACTTAAGCACAAATCAACTAGAACCAAAAGCAACTTAGGGCCTATTTTTACAAGCTTTTTGGTATTTTGATAAATAACTAGAAGTTTTTTTTAGTTATTTTTGTTAAAAATAAGTATTTCAATTACTTTTTTTTTTTTCCAAACATTCCAATTTTTATTTTTTCCACTTTTCAATATAATTTTCAAACATTCCCAATGTTCATTACTTCAACCTTTTTTTTTTTTTTTTTATAATTTTTCACTTTTCTGAAAAATAAAAACTTTTGCAAACACCTTCTTAGTGCAATAATTACTTAAACATCTCCTACGGTTTAAGAAATTACAGTAACACCCCATTTCATTATATTAACATGGTAATCTATTTAAAATATTTCACTCAATATGTTAGATTTTCAACAAGTCCAATAATAATATTACAACTGGCCAAATTAACTTCGGTGATATTATTGCAATTTGTCAAATTACAATAGTATTTTTTTGTAATTAAGTCAAATCTCAAAAGTTTTGAGATAATTACTCCTTATTTATTTGCTTATCTATTTATTTATTTATTTATTATTTTTCCTCATCTTTCAGGTGAAGCAAGTGTTTCCGTTGGGCTTTTACAGCTTGCTCACAGTACCTCCTGCTTTAGCAATGATGAATCTGTTCTGGTTTTGCAAAATTGCCAGAGGGATGATCAAAACCTTGAGCAAGGCCAGACACAGCCAATAGTACCCTCAGGGCTCACGGCACCTTAGCTTTTGGGTTTTGAGGATCATTTTACTGTAGCTGTACTAAATTCTCCAGCATAGAAAGTCTGTAGGTTAATGTATTTGTAGAACAACTCTAGTATATTATTTTTTCACACTCCTAAATTTTCATTCAAATTCTAGAGGGCAGCATATATTTCAAGTTTTATGTGCAAGAATGTAATAATGGATGCAATATTTTTTAAAAAGACCTACCCTATCCACCATTCAATTTCCCAGACAAGTGAATACACAAAAATAAGTGGGTTCCAAAAAGACGCAAAAATCAGCATGAGAAGAGTTGATACAACTACACAAGAAGGCACTTTCCCACCAACTCATTACATGAGTTTATAGAGATTGTTCTTCTTAAATAACATAAAATCACCTTCCAGATGCTTTATCAGATCAATTACTGCCTCCTCTTTTGATCCATAGAAATGCTCCAAGATATCAGATAGTGAAACCTGCATATAATCACATCAATTTAATTTATGCGGCACCTACTCAAGAGAGAAGTCTCAAATACGTGATAATTTAAGCTTTAGCAGGTCGAGAACTTACTCCATCTTCAAAATTCTTGAGCCAGTCGAGTACAGAATCCTTGGTTGCCTCCAGAGCAACAGACTGTGGCACATAAAGTTTTTGGCGTTTTGTAGGACTGGTTAAATCCAATGAACTATCATCGTGCACACGATCAACGTTCACCTGAAAATCCACATTGTCAACTGTATCAAGATTGGACTGAGCAGGTTCTGTCTGGGAAGAAACACCAGATCGTTCACCGAGTTTTGATGTTCCGTTCAGGGATTCATCGACTTTACAGCCTTCCTGGTGGCTAGATGAAATAACTCCTGGAGTAATTCCCATCTCTTGCATCAGCAAGCAGACTTTTATCTGGACGTAACTAACCTGAGGTTTTACAAAACAACCTTCAACTATAATAGCAGAAGATGAATATAGATCATGTAATATTGCATCTCATAGAAATCATTTTCATAAATATATTAAAAGGGTTTTTGGCATTGCTTTTGCTTCGGAAAGAATTGATTTTCATTTAAATAAGCTGAAACATTAGTAAATGTGCGGAGTAAAATTGCTATATTGCCCTTAAAAATAAGATTCCCACACTTTTATTAAATAAGTAAAATCTAGTACTTTCATCATGCAAAATTTTTTCGATTATAGTGGATTTTGAATTAAATTCTCACCAGCAAAAGTAAAAGTCACCTTACCAAACACTCTCCAAAGTATTATTTAACAGCTAAAAGCTGAAAAGCTGGTCGCAAAAGCAATGCCAAACACCATCTAAATGTGTAAAGTGTAGTTTTGATTGCATCACAAATAATTTTCAATCTATAAAGCTTACCTCTTCAGGTAATTCATTTTTAATAGGTTTTAACTTTTCTTTGCCAACTTTTGATATGACGTCCTGAATGCTTTTAAATATCTCCTGCGTTAGTCCAACCTCCAAACATAATCTATCCCAATCAACTGGACATCCCTCTCTCCCGGCTTCAAGAATATAGTCAATGACAGTTTGTTCTTTAATTGGAGCTGCTCTACCTGGAAAATTCTATAAAAGAAAAACTAAGACATCATTTTGAGAAAATCGTTCAAACTCAAAGGCATGAACTTAGTCAGGATAATTACCTCAAGATCCCCTACACAAACATTACTGCAATTTGGGAATTATAATAGTAATGACTCAGCTAAAAGATTACTCAACGGATCATATGAACATTACAAATTAGGCTTCCTGAAAATCTAACATACTGATTACAAGTAGACAACTAAAAAGTTGACACGCTTAAGTTTTCAAGAGTCTAATTGTGTAATATTACGCAGGCTCATTGAGCTTTTTGTAGGCCTAACTGACAGAACAACGTAATGTTATTATAATTTCCCAAATCACATGGGCATCCATGAAAGTAGGCCAAACCTAAAGGGTGATGAGGTAATTATCCCTACTTAGTATGTGCTTCCAAGACTTACAGCAATTTTTTGGATTGTAAGGCCATCTTCTTGCCACATTTTCCAAGCTTCAAACTTTGCAGGTGTCAGTCGTTTATTGTTGGGAATAGTTACAACCTTACATGGCATTGGAGATTCTGCATTTGGCTCCCCATCCAAAGAAAGACCTAGTTCTTGTGATAGACGCTGAATGATTTGTAGCAAACGATCTCCATATGTTTTCAGAAAATACTACAATCAAATTGACATTTCCACATTAAACTCAACCGTCCAGAAGGAATGGTGAATACATCCTCACATCCATTAGTATATATAGGTAACAAAAGCACACATTCACAAGTGTCTAGTCATACTAAATCAACCTCCTTGAAAAGAAATTGCAGAAAATGCCTAATATTTAAGATCCTAACAATCTGAATGAAATTTTCATGAGCAAGCAAGGCACATACCTGGTTTACACCATCAATATTTGCTAGCCTTGCTCTTGTAGAAGGCCTCGTCAATGTTATCCTTCTCAAAGTTTGATCACCACATAATGCATACCTGAAAGCCAAAATGATCAGCAAACAGAAGAAAGAAAACTTTTAATCATCTATTGAGGGGCGATCTCCCAAGCATACAGCAGAATTGATAAGAATAAGAGACAAAGAACTTACGGAGCGGTTCCATGGTCCCTTGCGAGTTTCATTCTCTCTTCTACAAGCATTTTATAAAGCTGATCCTCAGCCTGTACATGGAAGTAACAAAAATAAACTTATAAATATTTATTGTCCATAAAAAAAAAGAGCAATATCCAAAACTAAGCAAAGGAAGCAGATGGGATCTATAAAAGCTGGAAGCAAAAGAACAATAAAAGAACTGAAAGTAAAAAGAGTAATTTTGCGATTTGAACACAAAACAATACAGAGATAATGGTCAGGAATTAGGAAGTGGCTGCACCTGGGATAATCCACCAAATTCAAACTGATCCAAACTATTCACAGCTCCATCACCAACTGCATCTTTGCTTGTGTCACCACCCGCCAATTCTGGAGTCAACGTCAGACACAATGGAGGCTGATAATCAGGGCTACAGGAATTCAAAAATTGCATTCCTTTTGGTCCAACTCTGGTACATGGAAAAAAGATGCCTTGTTTAATCATTATTTGCATTGGATGCTTGCTATATTAGCTGCACAAGTTAACATCCTAGAGTCTATGGCCAGACAGTAAAGAATTTGAGCTCGTTTGAGAAGATCAGTTTCAGCATAGCGTCTGCTTGTTTATTAACCGATTACCTGACTACTTTGAACGCGAGTAATAATCGTAATAACAATTGTAACTATGAGATCATTCTTCTACCCTGAAAAAACACTAAAGGGCTCTTTGGTAGGAGTTACAATGGTGGATTATACTATTTTGTAACCTCTTGTAGCTCCTTTGGTATCCCATACTTAGTAGAAGGGTAGCCCCTACAAGGTGCATCCCTACTATTTCTTCTACTATTAATACACGCCTCCCCCCAAGATAAATTAGTACGGGGTGATGAAATTTCAGTAACGTCCTAACATTGCAATTCCCTAGAGGAAATGCACTTAAGATGTGTCTTCAATCTAAGAGCCACAAATTAATAGGGGCTACCAAACACTTGATTAAACATATGAACATACCATTTAATATGATTCACAAATTAATAAGAGCTACCAAATCCAAGACGAATTTATCTGTTTCTAAAATTTAATAGGACTACAAATTAATATGGCAAATCCAATATGGCATACCAAAGAACCCCTAAGGATGTTCTTCCCGAAATTCAACAAATTCCAGAAGAGTATGTTCCTGATTTAGTTTGTCATTATTATCCTTTCCCGGATGTTTATAATCTAGCATCACTAGGGAGTAAATAATTCTTTCTTTATGTCCTTGGGTAGACTAAATCAAATGATATGGGCAAGTAGAAGAGAATTTTCATTGTATGAGTTTTTTGTCTAAGTGCTATTGGCACAGGCTGTTTACAATAATTTGTGGCAGGGGTTGAGGGGAGGGTGCTGAGTCCAACAAGTCTACCTTACGGTTTTGTATTTATCTTTGAAGGTCTCGACCAAATAATCTGCACCCAATGGAAAAATTAATGTGAATTTACTTTGCAAAGGAAGCAAAAACGGAGATGCAACTAGTGGTAAGCCATTTAACGCTGCATCCAAGTGAAAAAATGCTGTACAGTTTAAAAAATTTGAAGTACATAATCACATATTATTTGGTTTCAGTTGTCATCGCCCATATAGTGTTAAAGGCTTGTGTCTACTATAATCTCATATCAACGTCGCTTTTGTCATGCATGACTAGTGGTAAAAGTGGTCCTTAGCCAATCTGTATATACATACATGCACACATGATGAAAAATATATATATATATATATATAATAATTTTTTGAGTAAATTGCATTAAACCCCCTAACCTTTGGGGTCAAGTGCACTTCACCCCCCAAGTTTTTCAAATGTGCGATTAACCCCCCAATGTTTGAAAAACGTGCGTTTTGCCCCCTTTCACCAACTCCGTTGGAATATTCCGAGAATATTCCATTTTTCTTCAACTAAACTCCGAGCAATTTAACAGCATATTCTTGGAATATTCTAACGGAGTTGGTGAAAGGGGGCAAAACGCACGTTTTTCAAACGTTGGGGAGTTAATCGCACATTTGAAAAGCTTGGGGGGTGAAGTGCACTTGACCCCAAAGGTTGGGGGGTTTAATGCAATTTACTCTAATTTTTTTTTCCTTTAAAGATGAATACCAGTGTGACATTCATGACAAAATCCAAGCACCAAATATACTCATAATCGTTACTTATGGTTTTGAAATCCTACAGTAAGAATTTGTCACGGATGTGCGTTCTTTAATTCCAAATCCGTCAATCCAAAGACACCTTTAGGCAATTCACTTAGTTTCTAGCAATTGAATCATGGTTCAGTAGACTGGAGGTATTCAGAAATTAGAAAGTAGTAGGTAACTGAGCTTTTCCATTGGCATTTGACTAAAATATGCTCTTGATTTCTCTAGGCTGAGCTGTCCACTTAAGTACTAATCCTGGATGGTGTCCATTATGTGATGACATTGATGTGTTACTTAAATCCTGGATTGTGTAAAAAGTACCATCAGAGCCACATAATTTTGAAGCGAGGCCCCTATTGCATACCGTGTGAAATTAACTGATAAGCTAGTGCTTTCCACCAATTTGCTGGCATATCTTTTCCCAGGCCATGGAATGGAAGCTTATCCAAATTAGTGTCAAGAATTTTCTTGGACTGCAACCACCAGAAAGGCACTCTTAGAAACAAGAACTTCGAAAGCACTAAAATACAGGATCAAGTTGTGAAAAAATTGAGCAATAGTTTTTTACAGCTTTGGACATTTAAGATTCAATACAAGTTGTTTGGGACAAAGACAGAAATTATGACGTCCAATTTTAATTTGTCTAACATATTCAGGAGCCATAGGAGAAAAAAATGTTTTGACGATTCTAAACATTTTTTTGACGATTCTAAACGCCCATGATGGACTCACTTACAACCTATTTGCTCATACCCACAAAACAAAAAAGTCATATGTCTGAGATACATAAAACACAACGGAAGGGATATTCAGGCTTATGCAACCAGAGACATAAAACCAGACTGAGTTTGAGATAAATATATGTAACTTGAGAGTTCCTGTGGGTGCTATGTTTAATATATCAGTTTATCTATTATCATCAGGAAAGCTTACCCTAGATCCACGAAGAACGTCCACAGGCAAATTGAGACCCCAGTGACCCCCGCATGACTGAATGCAAGCCATTAGAAGAAATGCCTCTCTAGACATATCACGCTCTTTCTTTGAGTTGGTACAATTATCACAGGTTCCTGCAGACATCACAATTTAGCTAGAATCTAATCTACGCATAGTATCTGACTATCTGTAATCCAAATCATAATCTCTGAGATGATAAAATCTTATAGAAATGACTACAAAATAATTTATCCATCTTACTGTTTCCAGGTCAAGGAAGACAGTAAAGCATACTGATGAGCTTTAGAGATCAATCAGATAAGCCATCATCTTTGTACTTCAAAAACATATTTTCCAATTGACAACTTAATGTAGAAGAAGTCAACCAAAACATTATCTCAATATACAACTGAACAACCAGATCAACTCCACGTAACTTTTAGGTTTCAATGATTTAAAAATCACTGTTATGCATTAAAATTGCAAAATTTTACATCTGGTAGTTGTAACTTCTTTATATTACACCAGTTAATAAAGAAAGGATTTTTTATGTTGTTCTTGGTATTGTGCGTGAAATAACAAATATATCAACTAATACTCCTCCGGAACACTATCTTCAAACTTGATACTTCATATTTTTGTTCAGGGACTGAAAATGCATAACAGTGAATGATTCAGATCACTTCAGAATCATTCACCATTTTTTCCAGATGCACATAGTAATGGTAACTTTGAACTATATACTAAATTGACAAAATATGTCCAGATCATATAAACAGGACATGACGTTTATAACCACAGAAATATTTGGCTATCTTGGAATTCTTTTCAATATAAACATACAAGAGAGTTAAACAATGCAGGTTTAAGAATTTCTAAGTAATTGCCAAGTACTACTCATACCACAACTAGCAGAGGAGTATTTCTCTCCAAAGTATTCTAACAGATACTTTCTTCTGCAAGTTGTCAGCATACAGTAGTGTTGTGCAGCCATAAATGACTCCATTATTGCTTTTCTTTGGTCTGCCTGGTTGAATCATACATGAAAGTTACGCAATATCAGAGTAACATGAAAAGATTCTAACAAACCATGTTGAGAACTGTACATACTTCAACATGCCATAGTGTTAAAGAAGTTTAACTATTTAATAGAGAAACATTTTAACTATTCAAGATAGAAACATACTGTCCCTGCTTCAGCACAATAGAAATCAGCCATCCCAAAGTCACTTCTTGAGTAATATAGCTGGCAGAATGAAGGAATTCCATCTCGACCACAACGTCCACTTTCCTGATAATATGATTCCAAACTCTTTGGACAGCCATAGTGTATCACGTGTCTTATGTTAGGCTTGTCAATACCCATGCCAAAAGCTATAGTTGCAACCATGACATAAAACTCATCTCTGATAAATGCTCTGCAACAAGTCATAATACCAATCACAATTTTGAAGTAATCAGATGTTTTAGTTGAAATGAGATTTATATAGAGCAGAGATTGACAATAATTAGCCAAACAGAATTAAAAGCATTGAGTGGTGGCATGCTACATAGTTAAATCCTTCAGAACGACAAATTAAACAAGCCTGTTAATCACGGAAACAATTAATAAAAGGTTTTGGTTCATCCTGTCAAACACAAACAATATGTTACTTCCAGATAAGAAACATGGGAATAACGATTGTGAGAAAGGATTTATAAAGGCGGTCAAAACCTGTGACTGTCCTGGCGTGCTTTATTAGACATTTGTCCATGGTACATTCCAGCGTTGATTCTTGCTTCCTTAAGGGACTCAAAAATCTGGAAGAGCCATAGCCGGTAATCAGTTTCAGAAACTCCAACCACAAATATAGCAGACCTCAGCAGCTTCTTCTCAGGAAAGGGAGAAAAAAAAAATGAAAAAAGAAAAAAGAAAAAAAGAAGAAGATAAGATGTACAAAATGAGGGAAAACCGACCCGCTCAACATCTTTGACAGTTGTACAGTATATTATAGTTGAAGCTGCTTTGTCGACACATGCAGAGATTTCTGTGACAAGTTCATTCAGAAAAGCATAACTCCGATCAAAAGATTTGACACTGTAGAAGAGATTCTGGCGGTCAAATGAGCCAATGGTTACATGAGGCAATTGCATCTTCAACGACTTTACAATGTCACTACGAACCCTGGAAGCAACAACTTTGTTAGGAATCAAAGCTTCCAGCAGAATGATACTAAATAAACGTACACTCACAATGCACAAGAAGATTACACCTGACAAACTGAAATTAAAAGATTGTCATATTTAGTGCTGCACGAATGAAAAGGTGTTCTTATAATTCCAAGTGAAAGGAAAAGCAAAATTAAATTGTCTACAGTATGCCCTGTTGAATAGTGTTCATGCTTTTGCTGAACCATAAACCAAGAAAGGACATGTGCTGACAAATTTCTCTTGACATATTATTTAAGGGTGAAAACGTAACACAAAATTGAGATTAACTAAAAACCATTGAGAAATATATGAAATCAGGAACCTGAGTATTGTTTGCACACAATGTTGTGACAGTAAATCTTCAATCTGGGCCCAGGTATACGATAATTATGTTAAGATATCCAAAATACAAATTACAGGGGACTTCGTGAGTTGTCAAAAAACATGGAAGTTATTTCTAAAAAGCAAAGTTGCCAAGACATGCATGTAAGTTTCGAAGGAATGTAAGTTAAGAATTGAAAAGGGTACACCGCCAAAGTGGGGATCCACCAACATACTAAAAAAGTTGAATGTTGCTTCTTGCCAGAACAGATTAAAATAGATAAATTGTATAAAAATATATTGGAAATGCACCAATACTTACTTTTCAGTAGCAGTTGCTGTTAATCCAACAAATGGAACATTTGGAAGAACATCACGCAATTTATCTAATTGTTTGTACTCCACCCTGTGAAATAAACAAAGCGTAGGATAATGATAAGCGCCTCATGGAGAAAACCTTAACATAACCACATATCTAAAAACATGAAAAAACCGTTCACAATCTAGGTAGTCGTATTGAAAAAAATTATGTGAATATATGAAGATACTTGCTGAAGGATTCTAACTCACCACTTTCATTGCAAAAAGCATATTCTCAACCACATAAAAAAAAAAAAAAAAGAATCAAAATATTTCATGAAATTGAAGTTTCACTTAATGAATCCTGCTCCAACAGCATCAGGGTTGGTAAAATGCTTGTTGCTTAGCTTCTAGAAGCCAAAATGAGTTAAACTCTATGCTGAAACAAATGATTCTACGCTATGTCTGGATTAATTTCCATCATCATTTTCCAGGAAATATGTTCTGAATATATTTTGAGGAGATTCCCAAAAGGAATGTGGGGAAACAAAATGTCATTGGATGTTGCAAAATTGTGTGTTGAACTGTTGATTTCACATTTCATTTTGAGAAAAGCATATTTGGTTCGCTTGTTTTAAAAATGAAAATAAGGATGTAGGCTTTTGGTTTCACGGTCATAGTCAAAAATTACAATGCAGGTTTTGAAAAATTAGGATGAGTAAACCTTCTGTCCGGTATCCATTTGAATGAGCTTTTGCCATTGTTGTGGGCATTAGGATGCATTAAAGCAATTCTGGAAAGGGGAAAAAAAACATTTGAAAAAGATCAAGTACTTCAGAAACTTCTTGGACTAATGAAATCCTCCCACAAGTGACATTATGACTTCTGATATCTGAAGCATATAGTTTGTTTCAGATAATCATTCGGCCATTTTAAATCCATCTTGCATTGATCAAAAGGCAGGTGAGGGAATGTAACAACAAGAGGCCCAACCAACATGGCAATCCACCACACTCATAGTTCAGCCATGCAGAAAATGTTAAGTTTCTGTTTAGATGAATTACAAGATGATATCCTTTTTTTTTTTACCAAAGTCGATGTATTCTTACTCAAAGAATAATGAAATAGAAACCACATTCATGATGATACATTCCTCAATTGTGAACTTACCTGAAATCATGACCCCACTCTGATATGCAATGTGCTTCATCAACAGCCAATAGACAAATTCCTGAATTGAGTAATCTTGACCAGAAACTGCAGTAGGACGATCCACATGTCAGGAGGAATACTCCTCATAAAGACCCACACTATTAAATAACTTATTAAAAGAAAAAAAAAAAGTGAAAACTAATACATTGCACGGAACAGATATGAGAAATGAAACAGGACAGGAAACCTGAGAAAGTTTACTATGCAGAGTATCTATTCACGACGATGGAATTTCTTGACCAAGTTAACAGACTTAGCTTGGGTTCCAATAACATTTCATGCACTCAATTTTCATATGAAGAATAAGTAGCCATAAAAGGGAAACACCAAAAGTTAAAACATACATATTAGTCCACTCACACAAGCATTTCAACAAGCTAAATGATGCCAAATGATGCTACAGAAGAGTAAATAACAAACCTTAGGCATTTCACAATCAAATGATATAATTACAGACGCACCTCGCACTGAGCAAGCAGGCTTTCTCTGGTGTCATGTACAGAATATCATATTGACCTCTTTCAGCATTAGTATGCACATTACGATCAGCCTGAGCACTAGAAAGATACTCTGCTCGTATACCCCTCTGCTTCAAGGCCATTACCTAAGCCCACCAGATAATGTGAATACAATCAGCCCAATCGCACAAATTGCGGGAAACCAAAAGAAAATAAAACATAAAGGATAAGCTATAGCCCAAACCTGATCCTGCATTAAGGATATAAGTGGGCTTATTACTACAGCAGTCTTCTTTGCAATCAATGGTGGCACCTGATAGCTTTATCATTTTCACAAAGGGTTTCAAAACAAAGGATCAATTTCAGTTGAGAAATTGGGCTAAGCATAGAGCATTAGAGAAAACGGTATGAAATTAGAGAACTTACCACAGGGACTTGCCACTGCCAGTGGCCATAACCACTAAGCAATCTCTTCCTAGCAGAATATTATCCACTATTTCTTTCTGGTACGGCCGGAATTTGGAAAACCCAAAATATTGCTGCAGCCAAACAAGAGTAATAAAATAAAGAATCCCTAAAGACGGTGAACGGACAGAAAAACAGTGCAAGTTAAACAAGAGTTGATTCATTTATCAAAAAATAAAAATAAAAAATAAAAGAAAAACGAGAGTTAATTCAGAAAATTAAAAGCCCAAAAATGATGAAGCGACAAACTTTGAGAATATCCTCCATCTCTGATCTTCGCCTTCCTTCCGGTGGAGAAGGAGAACAGTCCGTAAAAGCTATGATTAAGGAAGGAATTTATGGGCTTGTGTGTATTTCCCTCTCTGTGTGTGTGTGTGTGTGTGTGTGTGTGTGAGAGAGGGAGTGAGGGAGGGATTATGGCTTAGTTTCCCGCCATTATTCAGGGCAATTATCAGATGCGGCAGCCAACATAGGGAAAGAGTTTACGCCATTAAATCAAATTTTTATGGTATTATTGTTACTTCTACTATGATATGGTTATTAAAAATATGAAATTTGTATTAAAAAATAATTAAAAAATATACATTATACTTTTGTTTAATGCGGCGATTTAAAATAATTAACACATTGAATAATTCAAGAAAAATATTGAGTTTGAAGGGAAATATTTGATTTTGTATTGTGATAATGAATTTCTTTCTGCAAGGATAAAATTAAATTTCTGGTTTTTGTATATCTACTTTTCTTTTACTTGTGATTTTTTTATTTTTTTTCATTATATAAAAAGATTAAGTTGTGTATATGATACTATTATGCATGTATATTTAACAATTAAAATATGATTAGGGTATATACATGTGTAGACCATAAAATAATAGCAATGCCAAAACTAGACTGTGAGTCATATAGCGATAGTTATACAAATTGTAGTTATGAATTATAATAAAAATATTCAAAAATATACTGCATAAAAATACATTAAAATAAGGACATTTTAGAAATATTACATAAAAACATATTAAAAATGGTTTCATGCCTGAAAGTAATTTTTCATCTCATTTACATTAATACGATTTGAGCTTGCTCAAATTTATGATATTTAATTACTATCCCATTTATGCAATAATTATTTTTTTTTTAACATTTATTTGAAATAATAAAATACTCCTTATTTTCTTATTATCATAAATACGATTACGGATACTGGAAGCCCTCCCTTCCCCAGCACATCAAAGGTATGAAGGGGCACAATTCTTTTTTGCAAGCAAATGTATTTTAACATGCTTTCTCTTATGATTTACCTATACTAAAATAAGTATTCAACTCGAAAAAGTGCACTAATTGAATAATAAAAATTAAACGTTACAAATCAAAGTAAACAAGACCAGAATGAATAGTTGAGAATTCAGTCTTGATCTGTAGTCACACCGGCGTAAGTGTAAAGCCAATAACTTCGATTGGCAATCACCATCTTTGATGTGTCATATTTCACTCGTGATGTTTATCATCTATGTTGAAAGAAACTTTTGGTAATTTCTGAAGAACCTTTTCATCCAGTGCGCCGTATTGTCTCTTGAGTTTGGTTTTTGCCTTGTGAGCACAAGTATCAACTTTCTCTTCATGTTTCTCGTACCAAGGTGGCATGGTTAGTAGCATCACAAATACTGTCACCATAAAACATGGAACATATTCATGATACAGATATGAAGGATCAAAATCACAAATCGAAAGAATAAACAATATAACTTTAGTTGCATACTACATGGTTAAGTAATGTGAGAACTACCTCAACACTCCTTGAGGTTTGGCATAACTACAGAAATATTCATGTTGTTTGTGACATTACAATAACAATCCTTGCCATTAATTTAGCCAGTAGAAAAACTTAGTAGAATATGTCTAATGTATGTTACGAGTAGAGACGCATTCCCTACTTAAATGATATTTAGCAAAGGTATAATTGTAAAGTTACACAAACTCAGTTAAGTTTTCTGTTAATTGAACTAATAATAGCGGATGTAATGATGAATATCAAATCATTATGGGATGTTTTGATAATTATGTCAAGCTTGAGGGAGTGTTAAGGTAAAGTAAGAGGGTGTTTGCAACAAATTTTGAAGGAGCAAATTTTTAATTTTCACTTCTAATTCTCTAAATTTAAGAGAAAAAGGTAAAAACTAGCACACGCTTAACTTCTCCAGCTTCTTGGTGATTTTAACTTTTATTTCCAGACACTCTCAACTTTCACTAAAGCTTTTTCTGTAATTCTTTTTATATTTTTTCACTTCTTCAAAAAGCAAAAGTTCTTGCAAACACCTCATAAGGCATGAAATAGAGTTATCTCTCAATTGGGGCATTTAATTATAATTATTAATTACCTCGCATGAGGTTTGACCTTATAACAGAGAAGACCTAATGTAATCTAGAAATATATATATATATATCGACACTTCTATTGTTAGTTTAGTAGGTGCAAAACTTAATAGAGCATGCAATTATATCCTTTTGAAAACTTAAATATTTAGTAGATTAGCAGATAATCTACTTGTAATGCTTCTATCAATATGTTAAATTTTAGGTACTCTATTTGTAATGCCTCAGTCCACTAAACTTAATTGCAAAAATGGGTGTTCTTGTACTTTCCAAAATTACAGGAAATATTTCTGTTGTAAGGTCAAATCTCCTTGCCTTAAGGTAACCCATTCTTCATCGTTAATAAAAGGAAGAATACTCACTGACATATACAAGGGTCAAGAAGTCGAGCCAGCTGCCAACTATGGACACAACCCACAAGGCCAAAATTGTCTGCATTTCCAAAACCCACAACTCTTAATTTGCTACAGAACATAACTTCACGAAAACATGGTATGTAAGAGAACTCATCAAGGGGGAAAAACAAGATAATTACATAGAGAAATTTCTTGAGATCATTTCCTAGTGCCACTTCCCGGAAGATACCACCTGCCTTGTTGCATTTATTGGTTATTAACAGGGCAACATTCTTGCACAGATCCTCTGGCACCGTAATTTCCGGTAACTTTAACGGTGATCTGTACATCAATGAAAATATTACAGCTGAGAACATATAAATTAAAGGGATATAATTACCTCAACACCCTTGAGAATTGTGGTTTGAGAAGTCATGATAACACTCGCCGTAAGTTACAGGTATACTCTGTTAATGTAATCGCAGGAAATATTTTTGTAATTTTGTCAGGCCTCAAGCAGTATTGAGGTAATTATGAGTAGATGAAACGAGGTATGGAGGTAAGAATATACTGACCCGTAAACGAAGAAAGATAGATTCGACCATAAGAAGAGAGTAGAAAAAGAGAGTATGAGGGAATGGCAAATGAAAGTAATAAAATGGTAGCTAAATCTTTGGAAGAGGAGCCACATGATAGTTGAACAGGCTAAGATAGCTGCAGAAATCTGCCTGTTTCTCCACAGCATAATGTCTGCAGCTGAAACAAGAGCCAAATCCAGCAATGAATAAGATTCCAGAAGTCTTGTGTATTATGATTTAGCTAAGCTGAATGCAATATGGCATAGACAATGTATCAGTATCACTTCACGAAGATACCTTAGTGTTGGAAGGAAACATTAAAATACACCTATATTCATCTCAATTTGCTAAATATATTCACAGCCGGAATATTGATAACCACGTTGGAAGCAGTAGTCAATGACCTAAATTTAAAAGTTGCAGTTGAAACGACGGCCAATGATCCAAAATTAACGTGGTGAAAACTCTTTGTCGTTGTCTATATTGAAATGAAAACATCCATCGCGGCTATACGCCATGGTGGATTTTTTGCAACACTCATTGAAACTACGAATTATTGCTGCTGTGGTGAAGGGTAGGAATTACCTTTTACCACTTTTGTTTTCTCTTAACATCGCTTCCAATCATGATAATTGCTCAAATTTTGCATGGTAATTGGTTCACTTGAAAATGTTATTATCTTGATTTAATTTCTAGGTAGAATTTCTATGACTTTCTTGGATTTACATCATTCATATATATATATATATATGGATATTACATATGGTCTTGTGTGCTACCATACACAAAATTTTCTACTTTACATGCATATAAACATGTCCAAGGATGCACTAGATAGGGTATGTCCACATATTGAACAAGAACACCTCCTATATATGTATAATATTTGGATTAATTACCAAAACTCCCATAAAGATTAGAGCATTTACGAAAAACTCCCCTTATTCGGAAATTACGAGTACCCTTTGCAGTTAAGGCAAGTCTGTTAAAATTTTTCTATCATCAACTAACGATGAGTGGAATCTATAAGACGAAAGCAAACATCAAAAAGAGTATTATATTTATAACTTCAAAAGACAAAGAGAATATTGTCGTAAACGACTCACGCTTGCCAGCACCAAGGGTGGTGTGCACTGGTTTCTGGCCACCAAAGAGATGAAAGTTTTCTTGATCTGCATCTTCATCATGAACCCTTTCCTCTGACGATTCAGAAAATTCCGCACCTGACATCTGATATTAATAAATTTTCCCTGCATCAAAAAGAAAAAAATTAATAACCATTGTACACAGATATTTTAAACAATTATAACAATTACAAATTAATTAATCTTACGTTTGAATCTTGGTGTGATAGGAAAAATGTGGGAGAAGCTTGGATTTCTTTTCTTTCTTTCTTTCTTTTTTTTTTTTTTTTTTTTTTAATTTTTTCAGTAAGATATTAAGAAATTTCTGTGACTGTGTTAGGGAAACAGAAATATTCAAAGTGTCTAACATTGAGCAAATTATGTTAGAAGACTATGTCTCTCCTAACTGCCTGGAATTTCTTTTTCTTTTTCTTTTTATTTGTACTTACTTTTATTTATTTATTTGAAGAGAAAAATGTGTCTGAAGAAAGAAGTTTATTTTTTTTTTCTTTTTCAGAATGGTGTGCATTTTACTTTTTCTTCTCCATTTGCTCATAATATGTTTAAGATTTTATAAGTGTTCTTGTTTAAGATTTATGAAATGTTAATATTTGTTAAAAATTAGAGAAGATTAGCTTAATTGTAAATTTTAAAATAAGATGTTAGGGTGATAAAAACTCTTTCAAGAAATATAAAATTAAAGTGGTATCACTTAATTTTTAAAATTTTATCACTCTCCTCTGCTCTGACTATATATATGTATATAGAAGCACCATAATTATTTCAAAACAACTTTAGAGATCTAAGGGAATTCAACAAGCAAATTAATGTTGCAATATTTTTCAATTCAACAAAACTAAGGATTCCTAGTAGTATTACATTGCCTAATTAATTTCATAGATTCATATCAAATGTAATTATTAAGCGATATATAATTCAGTGATTTTAATAGAAAAATATACTTAAAACATGTGACATCCATCTAGGTAGTACAATAGGGGAAACATTGACGGAAATAGATCATTTGAATTGGGAAGAAATAACCCATCTAGTTATAACATTCTAGTACTATGCTCCGTCACCCATTTCACCGATACACTAGAAATACATCTGATTCACAACTAAATGTTTTTATAAAAAATTATCTAATATATTTTATATTTATTTATAATGTAAAATACAAGGTGAAACACATAAAAACGCATAACATCACAAGATTAATTACTATAAAAAAGAAAAAAACAAACTAGATATCTATAGTATACATTGTTTGGCACACATGTATTTCTTGATTTGTGTACTTCTCTTCCAAGCTACCACAAAAATGAGTATAATTCAAGTATGTCTACAACTTCATCACATGCAAGTTAACCCCATTTCCAGGCTCAATGACCAAACTTAGCACCGGTGAGTGTATATAAGAGGGAGAGAGGTTGAAACTGAAGTTGGACAACACAAGAGCTATCAATACTTTGAGTTCAACCATGGCCAAGTTCTGTCCCAAACAAACCCTTGGGCCAACCCCAAATGGCATGTACAAGTGTGGATACTTGCAAGCACCTGTGATCCCATTCGCGAACCTATCGGGTCTAAACTTGTAGGCATCCGGTCCCCATATATTGGGATCTGTGTGCAGCGGTAATACGTATGTCCATAAATTCACACCCTTGGGCACATCTATGTTGCTGAGTTTCATGTCCGTGAAGGCCTCTCTAGACATTATTGATACAGGAGGGTAAAGCCGCAACGACTCATTGATTACCATAGTTAGCTGTTGATAAACATGTAAAGCCCGAAATTAGTATTTGTTAAAATGATCGCTTCAATCATAAATTTTAAAGTGTATATCTACAAATTTGATTATCTTAATTAGTATATAATGGATAAAATAGGTTGAAATGGCCAGTTTACCCTCCGTATTTATGCAAAATCACCAAATACTATAATATTCAAGTATTTTCGGGCGAGAAAGTTAAGTTGGTACTCAGTTGGACCTGAACGATAAACCTCAACCAAGTTAAGTTTTCCTCAACTACAAATAAACTGAACCAAGTAATG